>JAODAL010006769.1:0-130589 GCA_025379985.1 Phyllomedusa bahiana
GGGGTTAACCCCCCCCCCCCAGACGTTTCCGGGGCCCGGGCCCCGACGCGGGCCCGGGGGATGTCATTTAATAAAACAGCGGACACCCCCCCGCCAAACCCCCGCGAATTTCCTCCTTAGATTCGCGGACCCCTCTGGACGTATCCAACGCCAGGGCCTTAAACCCCCCAAAAGGGCACCTGGACGAAAGGATAGGGGCCAAGGTCTAAAAGGGTTAAGGGTTTTTCCGGCCGATTTTTTTCCGGGACCTCTCTAAAGAACCCTCCGCCTACACCTCTTCAACCCCGGTTGTCAATTTTGCGGGAAGCGGGGTATCCCCTCCCCGCGGGGGCTTCCCCGTTCTAAATTCCCGGTCCAACACAGAAAAAACTTCGGGTATTTCCCGCGCACCTACAGACCTCCAGGCCTTCTTGCAGCCCGGGGCCTCCCTGAGATGCCCCGGGCCGGGACGGGGAAGCCAAAAGGGAAGGGGACCCTCGGGTCCCCTGGGGAAACCCCGGGACTCACAAAGGGTCAAACCCAAAAACAGCCCCTTCCGAAACTCCCCAAAACCCCCGCGGTCCGGCGCCCTGATCCTCTCCACCAAAAAGGGTTTTCCCGGCACCGCTGGGGTTTATGGACTGGAAAACTCATAAAGTCGGGTTTAAACTGCTTTTTATCCTGTTTTCTCTCTTTCTCTCTCCCTGTTTTTTCTTTTAACTGTCAACCCTCAAACCCCCCCTTTTTCCTTCACGGGGTGATGTTTTATCTTTATTTTTTATTTTGCCCATTTTACAACCCCTGTTTTTTCCAATACCCCTTAAATCTTGTTGGGCAAAAGCCAGGGGGGAACGAGGGGGACGTGGAGGTCGGGCTGAGATTTGTTGGCCCCCGCCCCCCCCATCGCTCACACCCCGGGGCCTATCACACCAACAAGGGGATGCCGGGATCAGACTTGGTACAGCTGATGGACACTGGGGGGGGGGGGGGACTTGGTTCAAATTCATGCATCCCTTAAGATGGAGGGCCCGGGCCTTCCCCTTTTTTCCCCCCGGGACATCGTATAATGAAAATAAAGCCGATGAAACAACCCTAAGGTTCCCAAAAACTCTTATGGATCGCATATCGGAGCCAGGGGGGATTGGGTTTGGGGGTTTGGATATCTACTGGCGATTTGAAAGGACCATTTCCCCCCAACGCTCATCTCACCAAACACACCATAGCAAAGCGGGGGGGACGGGGTTAAAATACTGTTATTGCGTTAGATACTGTTGGGATGAGGGGACTTCTCTTTTCAAATACCCCCCGGGGGGTAGGGGGCCCGGGGCCCTTCTCGGCCAGACCCCAATAAACCCTCTTTTCCCGGGGTGACGTCCCCGGGTCGTAGGTTGCTTTCTTCTTCCACATATCATTTGGGATCCCTTTGTGCCATATCCCCCCTCCCCCGGGGACACGGGCCCTTTGGGAAACCTTCTCCCTTCCCAACAAACTTTTTGCTCATTGCAGGTTTTGGGCCCCAGAGTTTGGGGGCCCTTTTTTTTTGAATCACTTGTTGTCCCCCTTTTGGGCACTTCTCTATTCCCCCAAATTTCCTGTCCCCCCTTTTTCCCACAACAGGGACTTCTTGGGTACTTTCCTTTGGGGCCTCCCCACTACCCCTTTTTGCTAGTTTTAAGGATTACATCCCTCAATTGGGGGTTTTAAATTTAACCCGAAAAAAGGGCCCAAAAGGGTCCTTTACTATCCCCACAAGCAAGGTCACCATCGTCTTTCCCCCCAAGAACCACCTCTGGATTCCCAAATTTTCGGGCCCCGAAATGGGAAACTTCCCGCCGGGTCCCAAATAGCTTTAACCGATTGCCAAAACAAAGGGCGCGCATTTTTTCCCCATAAATCATTGCCTTTCCCGATTCTAAATGTTATAAAGGATCCGGATCCCGCTACCTGTTCGTTCAAATCAATTTTCCAAAGGGGCCCTTTTAACTTAAAACGCTGGGGCCAACCCATTTACCCCCCAGCCCCGGGACTGCCCCCCTTTTTCCCACTAAAACACTAATGCCTTTCAAAAGGTTTCCTCGGGCCCCAAACTCATCCGTTTGGGGGCGATTTTTAAACCGGCTCTCAACCCCCCAATGGACACTTTCGGCGGTCCCCTCGGGCCACGACGGGGATTCCCCTTTAGTAAATTTTCCCAATTTTTACTTCACGACTTTAAAACTGGTAATTTCGGCGTCCCCTTTTCAAAAAAATGATAGAGACAAACATTTCTTTTCCCACCCACAAAAATCCTATAGAAAATTAATTATATATTCCCCCCCCACTCTCCTCCCCAGGCCCCACTCCCTTCATTGGAAACCCTTTTTAAACACTCAGCCCACGCCCCAGAAAAATTGGGCGATAAAATTTTTTTTCCCCTAAATGCAAAAAGGGCCCCCTTTTCAGGGAAACAAAAATAAAACCCCTCTGTCTGACTTCCCTTTGCCCCCGGGGAAACTTAAAAACCCACGTTTGGACTCTTCCGCCCCGCAATCTACAATAAACCCCGCCCAGTTTAAAATGGGAAGTTTTAAAAGGGCGTCCTGGCGTGGCGCCCCTCATAAAACAGGGGGCGAACAAAAAGAATAGGGGGACCCCAAAAAATTGAAAAACCCTCACCAAAAACTGAACCCCCTTAAAGACCCCATAAGCCAGGGGTTTGGGAGTCAACCTCAGGGATTTGATCAAAACCCGGGCACAAAATTTTCTGCATTTGTGAATCACAAACAAAAAGCGCTCCCGGTCAGTTTTAAAAACCACCCCGTTTACACTTGAGAAACCCAAACCCGGGGCAAATGCCGGGCCCCTGCCCCTTGGGGAAAACGACCCCATTGTCATACCCTCCATTACAAGTCGACGGGCCCCGCGGACCCACCTAAACCAAAAAACCCCTCAAAAAAATTTCCATAAATACTTTTCTGGACTAAAACCCCCTCCCCCTAGTGTGGGGGGGACTCAGGGGAAACTTTAAGGCGGCATTACAAAACCCCTTTCCTATCCTCCCACCCCGCCCTGCCCCCTTTAATTCTCATCCCTCGCCCAATTTTGGGGCGAAGAGATTTTAAAAGGGAAACTTGGGCCCCCGTAGGGAAAAATCCGACCCCCATGGCTATACGGGCCAAACTTCCCACAAAACCTTAATGGACGAACTACAGGCCCCCTTTTTTATGCCTTTAATTTGGGGAAAATCCCAGGGCTCAAAATTTTTACCCACTTTTCCCCGAGCTTTTATTACAGGAACCAAAGGAGGGGAAAAGGGTCCCAGCTTGGGGGGCCCAAATTTATCGGGCCCCAAACTCTCCATAAAACCGGGTTTCCCCAAACTCTTGCCAATTGATCCTTTGAGGGTCACCCCCTTTTAGATTCGCTCAAAAACTTGGGCCCGGGGGGGTTTGTCCCCCCCTAGGGGCAGGGAAAAAACCCTAAAACATTTTACCAACTCCACATTTTCCCCCCTTGTCTTTTTTTTCTCCCGGACCCGAAAAGGGGTTCGAAACCGGGGGGACTGGGCCTCTTAAAAGCAGTACTGGAAGCGTATGGGCCCGGGGCCCGGCCAAAAAGAAAACCCATATCCCCTATAAACCCTTTTCCCCCCGCAAAACAGAGTTAATGGTAACTTTTTCCCCTTTTTGGGGAAACAATTTGGGACCAAAGGGAGGGGTTCCTTTGTCCCCTCGGGTCACATTTTTTACAATGGAGCTTTTCATGCAAACTATAGAGCGGGGGACTCTATCCGAGGGATCCCTTTCCAACCCCAATAAATCTCGGCATTCGCGGGTGACCTTTCCCGCTCATCTTTTCAGATCCCCCTTTAAATTTCCCTTCCGGGAGCCCTCAAAACCTTCAAAAAATAAGGCCCTTTACCCCCGCAAAAAAATCAAAATGTCAAAAAGTGGGAAAACCTTAACCTATAAGTTGAGGGTGGCCCTCTAAACGACAGTTGAGGGCCTCTTTCCCCCCTTTACCTGTCCAACCCTTCTTTTAAGGGACCTTGGGGGGACCCCCTACCTCATTTTGGGGGAAAACATTTTACTAATTTTGCCCGATGCTTCCCCAAAACTGAATGGCGACCTCCCCGAATGGGGCAAAAAAGGACTTTGGGTTTGGGTAGGGCATACAACATTTAAAAAATAAAGTCCTCCCCCCGGGCCCTTTTCCCATTTTATTCCAGGCCCCTCCCATTTGTAATACCAAAAACCCCTTTTTCAATTTCCCTTTGCAAACTGAAACTCTAATTTTTTGTGGGCCCAGAAAAACCCCCCAACCCACTTATTTCGAAAACCCCCATCAGCCCCCCAAAAAGAGGGGACTGGGCCCTTCCCGACCTCCCCAACCCACTATCAAAACAGCAAACCATGAAACCCCATGCTTATCCTTTTCCCTAATGTATCTTCGAAACCCCTGGTGCAACTTAGTCTTACTATACGGGCCCCCTGTATCCCGCCTTTCCCCATCCGGGGAACATACAAAGCCTAAAAAAATTTTTCGACCGGTCCCATTTTGACCCCAATCTCAAACTTTGATGCCCGGAAAAACCCCTCAAAAAAAGGTTTGTTTTTCCCTCCTGGAGGGCCCCTGTAAAACCAAAATAGGGAACCCGTTGTACCAAAACCCCTAGAAAAGCCCCTTTGGTTTTTTATTATTGGGCCCACTCCATCATCCACAGTTTTCAAGACGGTGATAGCTGAAAAATCCCGGGAAAAAATATCAAGACTTGTGGGTATCCCGCATAACTGCTTTTTTTTTAGATTTAATTTTTAAACCCCTGAGTATCTACCCCACCAGCCAAATCCCACTAAACTTTAATTTTAGACCCCTTTCACCTTTTGGGGGAGTGGGGTTTTTCAGGGTTCCCCCGGCGAAGGGCCCCCCCTCTAAATATACGGGCCTTTCCCCAAAAACCCCCCTTTAAACCAAAATTTCCCCCCCCGGGGAGTTTGGGGAAATAATTGGGGAAAAGGGGGTTTGGGAGGAGGGTGGAGGAAAAAGGTTTTTTTTTTTTCCCCTAATCCTCCGTCTCAGTAAAGACCCCAAAAACCTTTTAATTTTAAAAAATTTTACACATGGTAAAAGAGTCCCACACCCCTTGCCTCGTCTCTATCCCCGGGTTTTCCAAATTTTTCTGGCCTGCCCAACGGAAGTGGGGGACATGACCCATATCTGGGGGAGGTCCCCGAGACCAGCCCTTTTGGACGCAAATTTTTGGGGTCTCATACACCAAAATTTCAGGGGTTTAGGGTGCAGAAAAAGATCCGGCCCCCCTCTTCCTCCCCTTTTTTGGCCCTCTCCCGACCCCCCCTCTCAGGGAAATCATCTTTATCCAAATTCCCCCTTCCCTTTTGGCAAGCAAAACTGGGGTTTTTCCCGAGACTTGGGGGAAGTCTACAGTTTAGCCCCTCTATCTCTTCTTGCTGCGTAGGCCCCCGTACTAAAAAACCCTATAGGAACTCAAAAAATACTTCCTCCCCTTTACTTTTTCGACACCCTTTTGGGTCTGGGGGGACGTTTTACTTTTTTTTCCAAACCGATTCCCACCGATCTTCCCCGGGTGAGTTTCCTTTTCATCTCCTTCTCCAATTCTCCTCTTGCTTGTTGGGATTTGGGGGACCACTGGCACCATTTTTTTCATCCCCCACCCCGTGAGGGCCGACCGACCCCCTTCCCTTTTTTGGGGATTGTTAGTTTTTTTTTTTTCCTTTTTATATGCGGGGTCACAACCTGTTCTATACCTGGTAATGGATGAGCTAAATTTCCAATACCTCTTGAGAAGTGAAGCCGAGCTCGCATTTCGGAGACCCTGGCGGTAGGGAACCTCTCCTGCTTGGAGACTCTCAATACCCTCACATATGCTCAGATTGTCTGTATTTACATGAGTGCATACCTCTGTTCAAATGTGGATCCAAATGCACCTGTCTGGTGTCTCCACTATGCTACATTTTATTGAAATGCCTGTTGGAAAATGATCGCTGTTCTTGCTACGCGTAATATGTTTTTGTATCCATCTCTGACTTTAATAAAGTTCTTTTTGAATTTGAAAAAAAAAACAGCAGAATTGTGCTCTGTGTGTAAACATAGAAAGGAGACAGATCTGTGCTGCTCTGGATGAGTTCATAGAAGACTGGATACAACTGTAGCAAACCTCCAGCTGTGAGAGGAGAAGAAATCAGTGCTCTGAGTTCATAGAAGACTGTCTAGACTGAATGCAGGGCTGTGGTATGTAGACATACAGCTCTTACAAAATAAGAATGCATAGGGAGAGGAACGAGACAGTGACGTGTGGACTCAGACAGAGGGGGGGGAGAGCAGGGATGTGCTATCCCCTCCCACTGATCTCAAACAAACACACTGACTCACGAGGGAGCACGAACCGTGCCGGGGGGGGGGGTGACGTCATCCCCCTTCAGTTAAGAAACCCCCAGCTGGGAGGGGAAGAAATGCCCATGGGTTTGAGATGCTGAGAAACTGAAAGTACAATGAAACAGACGAACTGATGAAGCGATAAATCCCCTTCAAGTCTGGGGAAATAGGGGACTAGGGTACTATTTAGAAGTCTTGGTCATGCTCAACTAACCAATTCCGGACATTTGTAGCAGTGTGATATCATTGCAATGTCATGCTGGAATATCCCATCAGCCTAATGGAAGACAGTTATGGGTGTACGTGATCTGAAAGGATGGATTAACTCCTTCTTAACAGCCGGTCATTATAATATGGCTCTAAGTTTTTTCCCTTCCCACCTTCCAAGAGCCATAACTTTTTTATTGTTCCATCTACATATGAAGGTTTTTATTTTGCAGGACAAGATGTACTTTTTTAATGGTGTCATTGACCACAGCATAGAATAGACTAAGAAACCGCAAGAAATTCTAAATGGGGCGAAATGTGAAAATATACGTATTTGCACCATGTTTGCGGGGGGGGGGGGGGGAGGTGGGTTGTTTTTACCGCGTTCACTCTTCATTATAAATTATGTGCTATCTGTATTCTGCAGGTTTATACATTTCCAGCAATACCGAGCATGTAGGGTTTACCTTTATGTTTAAGTACCGTAAAATAATCCTAATATTCACTATTTTTTTACATTTGTGCCGCAGGACCATTTTCTGCAACCAATAACTTTTTTTTTTACTAACACCTATGGTATTGAGTGATGGTGCATTTTTTGCAGGCTGCAGTGTACTTTTTATTGGTATCATTTTTGGATACATGTGACTTTTTGATCACTCTTTGTTCCAATTTTTATGGGATGTGAAATGACTAAAATATTTTGGTGTTTGGAAATTTTTTTCTTCTACAGTATTCAGCATATGGGATAAGTTATATTTTAATAGATTGGACTTTTATGGATGTGACGATACCAATTATGTGTAACTTTTTTATTGTAAAATAGCAAAATATTAATATATATATTTATTTTGATACTTTTAATCATTATTTTATGGCACATGTGAAAGCACCCTAACAATAGCATTTCATGTGGGACATTGTTATGGACTGTCAGTGTAAGTGTATGGAAAAGATAACTTTGGTTGTCGTCAAGCGCAGTCCTTGGAAAGTTGTTCTTGCCAAATGTTAAATCTCTAGCCAATAAAATTCCCGGATCAGGCCACAGATCAAGGCAGAGATCGATTGTGCAGATACAGTTCACTGTATAGTGAATAGTAGTTTGTCAGATCTAGAATCATGAGTGCACAGGATGCCCAGTTCTATTCTTAGCACTTTTTCTTGAATGTTTAGATATATGGTTCTACTATGTATATTTTATAGAGAACTTTATGTATTCATCCATCTGTTTGATTAGATGGTTCATCTTTTTTTGATATAGTATACTGGGGTTTTCTGTTTGAGGGATTGTATTTTACCAATGTCTGTATTCACATTGTGTAGGCTGGGATGGGTCTTGATTGTTCATTTCACAACAGGCAGCTACTTTTAGTCTTGTTTAGACTTTTTATTGTTTTTAACATCTGTGCTTTGTCTCAATAAAATATATAGAAGTTTCTGGCTTCATTCTGGTTCTGTGCCATTTTTGTGTTCCTTGTTTTTTTCATTTGATATGTGGAATGCCCTGTGGACACAGTAGTATAATGTTGTACCGTGTTAGTTCCTTTGAAGGTCCATGTCTTCTATGTATAAAAAGTATGTAAAAACATATTAATATACCACAAACTCACAGACAGAACGGCCTACCTCAGAAACGACAGCGTCCACCCCAAGCACACAAAACAATCCATTATATACAGCCAGGCTATACGATACAATCATATTTGCTCAGACAAGGCAGACCTGTACAAGAACCTCCTGGATCTGAGATGAAATTTCTTCAACTAGGATACAAACCAAAAGTGACAGACAACCAAATAAATAAAGCGGCAGCCACTATCAGAGACAGTCTGCTCACATACAAAGAGACCCAGAATGAAGCCAGATTGCCCCTAGTTGTCACCTACAACCCACAGCTGGAGATCCTACGAAGGATTGCCAAAGAACTCCAACCTGTGATACATAGGGACAACAGACTCAAAGACATATTCCCAGTCCCCCCTCTCCTCTCCTTTCAGCAACCACCAAACCTGTGGCGTATTATTGTCCGGAGTGCCCTGAAGGCCCCAACTGAAAATGGCACCTCACCCTGCCTGCAGAACAGGTGCAAGACCTGCAGACACATCCACACTACTGACAGTGTACCTGTCCCACAATCCCAACAGGTGCACAGAATTAGGGTGACAATTTCCTGCAGGTCTTCCAATGTGGTGTATCTTCATGTGTACGCAATGTCCGACCACAGGCCTTTATGTGGGGGAACAGGGCAGAGACTCAGCCAGCACATGACTTCACACAGATTCACTATTACCAACAACAGAACAGATCTCCCAGTGGCCGCACATTTCTCCAGAGAAGACCACTCTATTGAAGATTTGCGGGTTGTGGTTTTAATGGGACATTTTAAGACGCAGAGGGAGAGAAAGGAATGGGAAATTTCAAACTCTGCAAAATGGGCTTAATATCCATGCTAGTTTCATGTCACACTACATATGAACTGTGAGGGTCACAAATCACGACCTGAGAGCAAAGAGATAAGAGCAATAATTTCTGATCCCTCCGTCACGCCTCACAAGTTTCCAGATTGTTTATTTCTTGACCTGTTGTAAATGACTTCTCTGCTTATATTGCATTTTGTTATTTTTAAAGGTCCATGTCTTCTGTGTATAAAAAGTCTGTGATTTTTCAGTTTCTCTTATAATACCATGTCTGAAGAAGGGAGCTAGTTCTCTTGAAAGCTCACCATCAAATATACTCAGTTAGCCTCAAAAAGGTATCACCTGATTTCTTCACTCTTCTACTGTGGACACAGATAATAATCAAATCTAGGACAGTGCTTCCAGCACCTCAGGTAAGCAATGAAAGACAACCACAAACTTTATTCCCTATGCATTAAAAAGAGGCATTCGCAAACCTACAATCAGTGCCCCATTCCTAAGACTGGAGGTCAATCATCAATTTCTTATTTTAACTTTTGGCATTGCATTTCCAAATGACAACCTTCATAGACAGAAGAGAAAACAGCTTTCAGAAATCGCCAACAAACGGGTGGCTATAGGCTGTATCTACAGAAGCAGTTTTTGCCTCAGTTTTATCACTTCTGTTTTGTATCCACTCCTCGTTTTGGCTAAAAAATGTTTTATTTTCATCAAAAACAGAATGTTTAAATCCAGTCTGAGGTTTCTGAGCATTTCCTATTCCCTTATGCCTTTGGTGCTCTGACGTTTGCATATTGTAATGTTTAACTCATGATGTGCCTATATGTGTAGTTCTCCAATGTTCATTTTTCCAGGTGATTTTCTTTTCTTTTAATTCCCAAATTTCTTAGATCCCCAATTGTTGCCCCTTGCCTGTGCTATACTATAGGATTTCACATGTGTAATTTCGGGTTTTGTGAGATCTATACGTGTAATGAGAAAAAATTTTGTTCTTACTTATTACAGTGATTTGTTTTTGTTACTTCAGGTTTTACATGTCTTTGTTTCGTTGCGCGGAGCCGGTGGTCACTGTATGCAGTCCGGTCCCGGAGTTTATGATGCTTCGACGCATGTCCGAATATACATCACATGAATGCCAGATTTGGCCTTAATGCCATCTATGCGCATGTCCGGAAGGTAATATAGTTACCATCTTGTATCTGCTATGGTAACGTGATGCTCTGCCATATGACCGGATATGCGTCATAGGCACGTCAGAATTGTTCTCAATGCCGTCTTGTGCGCATGCCCGGAAGTGGATATCCGGCATTGGCTATAGTAGCGTGAATATGCACAGGCATGGGAGGCAACAATTGGGCAATCAACCAATGATTTTAGTAAGTATACTATTTAAGAAAGGTTGTTAGTTTACATTTGTATGCTATGATTAAGGGTGTGTTTACACACGAAACGCGTAAGCTGTTTCCGACGCTGTGAGGTCTTTGTTTGCCTATGGGATCGCTTGCATCGTTTGTAAGTTTTATGCTTCTTCAATAAAAGAACTTAATTTTTATTGCATCTTTGGATTGGTGGTTATCGCTGCTTCTACAGTGCTCTGCAAGTACCGTTCTGAGCATTGACCCTGAACAACAGCACACAGGTTCCTTACAGCATGTGTGTCAAACTCAAGGCATGCCATGTGATTTCATGTGCCCTGCGAGAGCTTAGATATAGCAAGCAGAAATGGACATGGTCAGGACACAGAAGGCCTGGCTATCAATTTTCCACGAAGAATGCAGCCAGTACTTGCCAGAGGTGACAGCACGAGCACAGGGAGTGGATACCATCTTGGATTCAGACCTTACCGCTTTGTTCAGCAACTCATATGTGGGGACACAGCTCTGACAGCCCTGTTCAGGCACCCTAGCCAGTATTCAACCTTTGAGAGAAACCATAATGTTGATGTTAAAATGAGCTGGATACCCATGCCCTACAGTCTAGTTTTATACATTACTACGCACTCCATTGGCCACCATTTGGTGCCCTTGCAAGCAATGCTTCTACTGAAGAAAGCCTCCATAATGAAATATCCGTTTTGTTTTTTTTCGCAGACTCCGTATATACTTAAGAAGAAAAAATTTTCCGCCACTGTATAAAACGTGAAGCACATAGAGGTACAGTATGAGACCATAGCAGGCTTGTTGTGAAACTGCAAATCCCAACTTGCCATGAAACCTGTAGCCTACCAATGCATGCTACCAGTTTCTTAACGACCACAGCCAGTTTCTACCTCCCTGACAAAAGCCATATTTTTTAAATGTGACATGTGTCACTTTATGTAGGAATAACTTTTTGATACTTTCACCTATCCATGTGATTCAGAGACTGTTTTCTCGTGACACATTGTGCTTTAAGTAAATAATAAAAATTTGCCATTTTCAAAGTTCAAAAATTCCTGCGTGTACGACAGATAGATATTTCACACACAATAGTTCATAACTAGCAACTACTATATCCTTACTGTAGGTTGGCATAATTTTTAAATGTCTTTTTATTTTTTAACATATTAGGGGGCTTAGAAATTTAGTAGTAATTTTTCACATTTTAAAGAAAAAGTGCAAAATAGATTTTTTTAGGGACCAGTCCAGTTCTGATGTGGCTTTGAGGAGCCTGTATGTTAGATACCACTATAAATGACTCCATCTAAGAAACTAGACTCCTTTAAGTATTCAAAATAGCATTTTGGAAGTTTATTAACCCATTAAGTGTTTCACAGAAATTAAAGTAAAGTGGAGGTGAAATTTCAAAATTTTCAGTTTTTATCTATTATTCACTGGAACACGATAGATGTGACCAGGGAAATGCAACTCAACATCGATTCCCCCAATTTTACAGTTTTTAGAGATATCCCATATCTGGCCATGGTGCGCTATTTGACTTAACCACAAGCCCCAGAGTAGGAGGCGCACTTACTGGACTTTGGGATCTAATTTTCATTACGATTTTCTTTAGGCACCATTATAGGTTTGCGGACACCCTAAGGTGCAAAAATTTGACGTACACCCCTAAATAGACCACATATGGTAAACTACACCCTTTAAGCAATATATCCAGGGGTGCAGTGAGTATATCAACCCCACAGGTGTTTCACCAATTGTTTTAGCGTTAGGCTGTGAAAATGAAAAATTTAATTTTTTTCCAACAATCTGCAATTTTAGCTGAAAATGTTTCATTTTTACAAGGAATCCTGGAAAAAGAAGCATCCCAAAATGTGTTACGCAATTTCTTCCAAGTTCAGCAATAACCTATATGTGGGTGTAAACAGCTATTTGGGTGCACGGCAGGACAGACAAGGGGGGAGCGCTATTTGGCTTTTGGCTATTTAGATTTTGGTGGGGCCATGTCCCATTTACAAAGCCCCCAATGTACCAGAACAGGTGAAACCTTCCAGAAGTCACCCCATTTTGGACTCAGCACCCCTCATGTACTGTGCATTTTCCGTGCAGTTTCCACAGTTTTTTTTAGAATTCGGCCATGAAAATGGGGTGGGGGAAAAGCAGTTCCGCCATTGTTTTTTGGGCTTCATTTTTACAGTGTTCGCCATGCAGTATGACATAATAACATAAAATGACGTAATAACTTTACTATGCGGGTCAGTACAATTACAATGATATAAATTTTTAGGGCGACATGTCCCAATAGGGCTGCATCATTTTTTTGGTGTGTTTTGCACCAAAAAAATTGTTGACGCCATATTCTCTATATAAACGAACTGTCGTACACCAAAACTAGGCACATTTGACACTTTTGAATGTGCCTAAAGTAGGCGCATCAAATATGCGCTTTTTTTTGGTATACGCCTAAATTAGGCGCATTCGTGTTATAAAAGGTAGACCACACACCAGATTTTTGGCAGGTTTATTTATTCAGGTGCATTATACACTCATTTAATGTGCCTTAAAACTGGTGTGGAAGCACCTCTTTTCTGACATGTCACCCTAAAAGGAGTTGTCTCCCTAAAGAGTTTCATAGGATGCATGAATGAAATACTCTGTCACTTCATGGTTCAGACTGACTGTAATTTGCATACAGCTCAGTGGTGTAATCAACACTGTGTTTTCATTGCACTAATTACTTTCAGTTACCTCAGAAGCTTTCCAGTAATACTAGCAGGAGTTTTTATCTGATCCCTCAAACAAAAGCCCTAATTAGTGCTGTTTACTTTAGATAAATCAAGCTTTTTACTGCTGCTCAGCACAGAGGCTGCAGGACCTGTGTGAGGACTTCACTCACTGCTATCACATAGAACAAACAGCAGGAGGGAGAGATATTTACAGGTCGGTCACTGAGGTAACTGAAATAGCCAGGGAGGTCATAAATTCACTTGTATCTCCTTAACAAAAACAGATGAACAAAGCAATATTTTTTGGAAAATGTCTTTATTTTGTGTTCCCTACATTTTGAAAGCTATTCTTTGTAGCGAGACAACCCCTTTAATGTTTTCTTACTTTTACACAATAGAAATGCATTTGTAAAAAATTGCGTTTCTATGTCGTCATCGTCTGACAGCCATAACTTTTTTATTTTTCTGTATATGGAGCTGATTAAGGGCTTGTTCTTTGTGGAATGAGTTGACGTTTTTCATGTGGTTATATGACGCTTTGATCACTTTTTATCAAGGTTTTTGTGAGGTGTTTTTGAACAAAATACAGCAATCCTGGTAATGTTTTTTATTTAGATTTTTTAATGCGGTAATCATGCGGTATAAATGACATGTTTCCTTTACTCAGCAGGTGGATTTGATTACAGCGATACCCAATTTGTATTTTTTTATGTTTTTCTGCTTTTACACAATAAAAACTATTTTAGTCAAAAAAGAATACACTTGGTATAATTTTTTGGGGCACAAGGCTTTTTGATCACTTCTGAATCCCTTTGTGGAAGGCAAGGAAAATACTGTAGTAGTAGTGTCATAGTCTGAGAGCCATAGCTTTTTTTATTTTTCTGTATACAGAGCTGTTTAGTGGCTTGTTTTTTGCGGGATGAGTTGATGTTTTTATTGGTATAATTTTTTGGAGGACAAGGCTTTTTGATCGCTTAAGAATCCCTTTTTGGAAGGAAAATACTGTAGTAGTGTAGTGTTTTTTTATTTTTAACAGCGCTCACCGTGCAGTATACATGATATGTTAGTTTAACTCTGTGGGTTCTATTTTTCCATATACAGTACAAGGGCTTTTTTTTACGGGATGAACAGACTTTTTTCTTACAGTGTTTACCGTGCGGATTAATTAACATGACAGATTTATATGGTAGGTCGTTACGGTGTACGCATTTTTATTTTATGACTTGTGTTTGTGTTTTACATTTTATACTTTTTTGTGCTTTTCTACTTTTTTTTTTTACTTTTCCACATAAGGGACATGTATCAGTGATCTTAAGATCACTGTTTCAATGGAGAGCAATACACAGCACTACTGCGGGGTACTGATCCCCATGGGGACTTTCAATCACTATGCCCAACAATGTACGGCCGGGCAAAGTGACGTCACAGGCAGCCTGAAAGCCTTTTTTTTAGACTACTGGGCTGTCAGGGAAATCATTACTCCCTCTGTCTTTGCCTTAGCTGCCGCAATCTCAATTGATTGCAGTAGCTAAGGGGTTAATCACCCACAGCTGGAGTGAGCTCTGGCCCTGGGCGACACAGCATTTTGCCAGCTGTAATATACAGCTGGTCCCATGCTGTGAATGTACAGGCACAGCTTGAGATCCCGCATGATGTACAGGACGTACAGAACGTACTTTACATCCATTTGCGGGAAGTAACTTCCCACTAGGACATACAGTTACATCCAATGTTGGGAAGGTGTTAAAAGCTGGAAAGCCACAGGTTGCAGACCACTGGTATAAAAATATAAAATGAACTCATATTCAGTTAAACATTTTCAAAGCTCAAAAATAATGTTTATGAATATTGAAATTGAACTGACTAATACTGAACTGATGTTGATACATTGATCTCCAGTTAACTACAAGGCAGCTAGGTCTGTAGGACAATGTAAATTATTGTTCATGTATTCAGGGAAACTGTTCAGGTATTTAAACTCAAACACATCAAATTAAAGGGATTGTCTCATCTGAAAGTTTCATAGGATGCATGAATAAAATAATGCTGCTTTGCTCTGTCACTTCCTGGTCAAGCTGTCTGTAATTAGCATATGAGCTCAGTGTATTCAGACTTCTCTGTCTAGATTAAATAAATTACCTTCTCTGAGGTCCAGAGAAGCTTCTGAGCTAATGTAAACAGTAGAGTAATTACTGTCTTTTGTCTGAAAGATCAGATAACACACAAGCTCTCACACTGCCCGCCACGTGATGACATAATTCCCTGCTATCAGATAGAACAAACAGCAGGGGAGAAGGAGTACACAGGTCGGTCACTTGGGAAACCTGAGAGCCCTCAGGAGGTGATAAAATCATTTGTAGCTCCTTAACAAAAAAAGATGAACACAATATATTTGGAAAACGTCTTGACTTAGTGTTCCCTACATTTTGAAAGCTATTCTTTGTAGTGAGACAACCCCTTTAAGGATTTTTTCTGGCTTTTCATTAAGCGGTGTATCCTTAAGCTAGGGCATCAATATTGAATGGTGGTTCAATTATTTTGGCCTCTAACAATCAGAAAAGGATAGGCCCAGTGTGGTACTGGAGGGCCTGGGGCTCACAGGGGAGTTAATCTCTCAGCCCACCCTACAGCTAATGTACAAGAAGATATTAGCTGTTAATTTTAGGCCCTCCCGACATAACTGTGTGCATTTTACCACATAGAGTGTGCAAAACAGAGCTGTATTGTGCAAAACTCTACCATGTGAGTCACATATCTGCCTGCCTCACATATCAGTCTCACATGTTTGTCTAAAAATAAACAGACTGCAGCAGTGGAAGACAGAAATATGGGTGCACGCCTTCAAACCTCAGTCCATAGATTCTTCAAGTACAGAGAAAGGCTCGTGTTCGAGCTGAAACGTTGCACATTTGGTTGCAGTAAAACCGCCTGTTTGGAAGTGCTGCATGGATGCATTTTCAACGTTTGTCTTTCTCACACATTTGCCACAGTCTAACACATCATAGATAGACACATGGCTAAGTGGCTCCATCTATATTCCCCTCCAACTCCCACCAGCCCACAAACAATATCTGCCTCCAAGTTTTCGCCACTTTCTAAAATAAACATCACTATAAACACAGTCGAGAAAGTAAAAGTGAAACCCCCTAATCACAGGGTCAGGGACAGGTGTGCACTTACTTTTACAATCTGGGACAAGCGTACGCGGCCACTATACTAGCCGCGATATAACCTACAATACTGCCATATAGAAACCACAGAGTGGTCGGATTCCAGCTCAGGTGGTTACAGCACTGATCCAACACAGAAGCAAACACAACCACTGACATCCAGGAACTTACAGGAGAATTTTTCTTCTCCATCCAGTCGAGATTACCATGACGACTTCTCTTCTCCCATAACTCGTTCTTGCATAAAATTATCTTAGAATCCTCACTTTTCCAGCACCTGTTTGAATATTCCCGCATTGTGCAAACTTCCCAGGGGTGGGGGAGCGAGTACAGGCCATAGCTTAGAGGCACAGTCTCCTAGAGAGTTGTGGGGAAAGGAGGACTAATCCCCTGGAGATTGTACTGCAGCTATGGCCTGTGCCCCTCAGAATCGTAATACCAGGTAGATAGGCAAGGCCCCAGATAAGTAGGCAAGGCTCTAGGTAGGAAAGGCCCAAGGTAGGTAGCTAAATGGGCAAGGACCCAGATAGCTAGGTAGGCCCAATTTATGTTGGTAGACCTCCGTTAGATAAGTTGGTAGGCAATAGGTAGGTAGGCCAGCCCCAGGCAGGTTGGTGGTATATATATAACTACATATTTCGTTTTGCCGGAATTGCATAAACCTGCAAAATACAGATAGCAGATCTTTCATACCAAAGAGTGAATGCTGTAAAAACCCTTGGTGTTTGTTTTCACATTTCACCCCACTTTTTTCCAGTATATTCTATTTTACGGTCAATTACACCATTAAAAAGTACATCTTGTCCCACAAAATCAAAGCCCTCATATACCCGTGTAGATATAAAAATAAAAAAAGTTCTCTTGGAAGGCGGGGAGGAAAAAACTAAGAGCCATGTTATTATAACCGGCTGTCAGGAAAGGGTTAATGGCAGTATTGTGAGCACCTTCACGCTTTTTATTAATACCAAAGTAGCAAAGAGTAAATAGGTATGTGATCATAATTAACACTGTGTATAAAACCTTCTATTATTGCCTTTTTAACTTTATTAGCCTCTTCTTGAAACATAGATATTTTCTGCTTCACAAATTTCAGATTCACAGAATACTATGTTTACCTACCAAAGTAAGCAATTCATACCCTAAATCAAGTGGGTTTCTGGTTCTGAGATCCCATGCATGAAACTCATCCTAAAGTGTCTCGAAGTTGGTTGTTCCCATGATCTTCTGTTCTCACTGTGGAAACAGCTCTGTCATTGTACATTCTCTGTGCAGGGTATCTATTAAATTCAGTAGGTATTTATGGTTATCAGTAGGAGTCGACCAGTGTTAGGAGGCATGCTGAAATCGACCTCAATATACCTTCAATATGCCCTGTAGGGTATATATTAAGCTGTTGGTCAATCTGTGAGCTTTGGGCAGATAAATCAATTTACTAAATGTTGGTTTTATTTTAGCACTGTATTTTCATATTGCTACTTAGGCACTATACGGTTTACTATTTGCTTAAAGGATACCTGCATTTATGACACAACTGACAATAAATCAACAGTACTAGCATAAAAATGAAAAAAAACTTGTAAAATGTTATATTCTAAAAAAAGTTTCCATCTCGTTTTAAAAGAGCCTCATTTTCTCCCCCCTGCGCGCTTTTCTGTGTACTCACTCATAAGTCACTTAGAGAATCCATCTTGAGATGAGTTTCCTGCCGTATTAGTTCAGGCGACAGATGCCCATAGAAGTCTACTGAGAAGCAGAGAAGAGTGATGGTGCTGGCTGTATAGTAAGGGCCACATGTATTAAAACTATCTTGGTCTAAAACTCTCTTTGTTGCCCATAGCAACCAATCAGAGCGTCCCTCTCATTTTTCCAGAGCACTATATGAAATGAAAGGGGCGCTCCCATTGGTTGCTATAGGCAACAAAGTGACTTTTAGACCAAGACAGTTTTCATACATCTGGCCCTAAGTGTCTGATCTCCCACAAATTCTGGACTAACAGATACACTGCTCATTCCCGCTGCCTAATGTTCTCCTTGCAGTTGCTTATAAGTATTAGTTTCTTAATTTAAATTCATGCCCCTTACCTTTCCATAGATTTCTGTGGGCAGCTGTAACCTGATGGCTCAAAAAAGCAGGAACCTGATCTCTTTTGCAAGACAAGGTTCTTGTATTGATTTATGACTCACAGATAAGAAAGTAGAATTGGGGGAGAAAAAAAGGCTGTACTTTTGATTTATGGAAACTTGTTTATAATTGGAGGTATACTTTAATATTTGATACTCTTGGACACCATATTGTATTTTATACTGCATGGCTCTTATACAATGTACAAAAACTACTAGACATACAGTCATATGAAAAAGTTTGGGCACCCCTATTAATCTAAATCATTTTTAGTTCTAAATATTTTGGTGTTTGCAACAGCCATTTCAATTTGATATATCTAATAACTAATATTGCACATTTTGTGTTAGGACAATAAACCTCAATTCAATCAGGAAAAAGTAGTGTGTCCATCAGTTATTAGATATATCAAATTGAAATGGCTGTTGCAAACACCCAAATATTTAGAACTAAAAAATTATTAAGATTATAGGGGTGCCCAAACTTTTTCATATGACTGTATATCAATTAACGCTGATGAAAAGATATTATCTGTCTACAAATTAGCTAAAACGTAACCTTTAATAAATATCAATAAAAATCACCAAAGATACTGCTAGACTACCCCTAAATACTCCTAACCATCCTACATAGATAAACTACCGAACCAAAGAATAAATGGAGCACTCGCCCCAATAGGGGCGACTCCACCAGGAACCTAGTGACTATCTACTCAATCCCTATTATCCTCTACAATCATAAGATGGTACAAATATAAGGGCATGTCCCCATGGCACCGGTTTGTGGCCGGTTTTTCAGACGGTTTGCGGTTTTGCAGACCTTCTGAACAACCGGCCACAAACTAACACTCCCGGCCGCTCTGGAAAACCCGTGCAGCAGTCCTCACTGCACGGGTTTTCCGCCCGGCGGTTTGAAAAACATTGAACATGTTAATTCTTCCGTCCGATTTTGGATGGAATATGAACATATCAATGGGAAGGGGGAGGGCTTTTCTCTGCTCTCCGCTCATCGGCCGTGGGGACGGCACTAAAACAGGACAAATACCGGTCGGATAAACCGACCGGTATTTGTCCTTTGTCGTGGGGCTGAGCCCTAAGGGGAAAAAGCAAAACTAGGTACATATACCACCTGACAAGCACAATATATTATGCATCTCAAAGATATACACAAATCCACATGTATATGCCTCTATAGCACATAAAAACCATAAGTTAGTTTATACAGTTTTAAAGAAGAGATATTTATAACTTTACAACCTATAGAAGTGGAAGACACAAAAGTACTATCAAGCAAAGCTGACGCGTTTCCCCCTCTTATTTAACGAGGGTTCATCAAGGTATACAGCTATTAATATTTCCACACGAATAACCTATGTAAAAAGGGCCATACATAAACCGATAGAACCAACAGTAGTGTATATGCACATAAAGAAATAGCCACACATAGATAGATAAAACTTGCGTGTCTTTGTTCTTCTACGGTAGGGAGACACATGTACTCCAGAGAGTGCTTCTGGTGGTATAGTGGACCTTCTCTGGTAGGAAGTGTACAAATACCCATAGCAAGCAGTGCCCGAGAGTATTCTATATGAAAAGAAGAGGCACCAACAAAAGGTATTACACAGGACACCAGCCTCAGCCAGGCTCATAACTACATCAGATTTATCATTTGAAGTCATCAGTATTTTCTCTTAGCCGCTTTAACTGACCAATTATTTAAATTATTCATTATTATTTATTGTGATACCTGGTATAATAACTTAGCAGAACTTACATTATAAAATGTTGTCCTTCCTCCATCCTACAAGGGCACTTCTCTGCAGATCTACCCGGACTTGTCTCGCCATACTCTTGCCCAGAGGGCTATGCTGAGGCCGATTCTTGCTGTGCTCAAGGAGAGGAATATTGCCTACAGATGGGGTTTCCCCTTCGCCCTTATTGCCCGTCAGGGGGAGCGCTCTTATACGCTCCCCTGATGATGTTCCTGCTTTTCTACAGGACTTGCAGATCTCGGATATGTCCCTCCCGGACTGGCCTACTCTTTCCCCCCAGTGAGCGGGAGGCCCCAGGATGGGTCCCTGGCCGGGCCTCGGTCTCTTGGACTCGGCCTTTCCCCCCAGGAAGTCTCGGAATAGGCGGGCCCGAGTCGCTAAAACATACTTGGTCTCTGGTCCCTCCCCTGCCCAGGACTTGGATGGCCATTAGTAGCACTCGCCACGATGTCTGTTGCGGTTTTCCCTTGTGACGTGGGGTGGGACCGTGGTTCTCCGTATGGGGTACCCCGCTCCTACCCTTCTTTATGCTAAGCTGACGGTTCCCGTCTGGTGTCATGCTGTGTATTTCACTCTGGTCACATTTGTTACATGTTTTTTCATATAATAGCCTGGTTTTTCCTCTTCATGATAAATGTTTCCTTTCAGGAGCTCTCTCTGCACCACCTCTGTCTTCTGCGTTCCCCACGTAGGTTTGGGACCCCCTCTTGGCCGCTTTTTGGCTTGAGGGTCTCCCTGGTTTTTGGATGCTAGGAGTGTCTTTTTTTGCAGGGGTTCTTTCCCTCTGCCTTATTTGTTCTGTTTATTTTGTCAGATTTTGCTTTCCTCTTTCCTGTTTGTTTTGTTTTCTTCTCTCTGTCCTTTCCTCCCCCTCTTCCTCCGCCGGGCCTCGGGGTTGGCAGCGCACAACATTCTCTATCCCCTTTGGGATAAATGGGGGACCTTAATATAGCTTCTTTCAACGCCAAGGGCCTAAACGTCCCGATGAAACGTTCCCAGATTCTTTACCATTTTCACAGGAAACGAGCTCACATAGTGTGCTTCCAAGAGACTCACTTTAAAACCTCACAGGTCCCAGCCTTTAAAAATAGATATTATGTCAACTGGCACTGCGCTAACTACTCCGATGCAAAGAGCAGAGGGGTAGCTATTGCCCTTCACAAGTCCTTGCCACATCAGGAATTGGACTGTATCGTGGACCCGGAAGCCAGATATGTCATCCTGATCTTGTCCATAAACGGTCATGTACTTACTGTAGCCAATGTCTACGCCCCTAATCAGGATCAGGTGTCATTTCTGCTTGCGGCCCTTGATATACTGGAGGTTCGGGCGAGGGGGACTATTTTCTTATGTGGGATTTCAACTTGACGCTGGATCCCACACTCCGATAATTCTTCTGGTCGTTCCTCCCTCCCCCTACTCTGCTATTAAACGAGTGAAGAAGGCTCTTCTTCGCCTCCAGCTTAGCGACTGCTGGCGTCTCCAACACCCCTCAGACAGGGATTATAGTTTTTACTCCGTACCCCATAATACGTATAGTCGTATTGACTATCTTCTTGTTCAACACGGCTCCCTTTCATGGCTGCGGCATACCTCTATTGGTAACGTGATTTGGTCGGACCACGCCCCTGTTTACGCTTCATTTCATCTCCCATCCTCGGCTACTAAGCACAGGACCTGGAGACTTAATGAATCTCTATTGACGGATCTGGTTTGTGTGGCCGACCTTCGCCAGACCATTCAACACTTTGTTGCAGATCATGAAGGGGACCCGACTGCGCCCACGATAAAATGGGAAGCACTGAAGTGCGTTATGAGGGGAGTCCTCATTAGGCATGGGAGTCGTCTGAAGAGGGAGAGGGCCGCGTCTGTTGCTAAGGCTTTGCAAAAGGTTACATCTCTGGAGACTCTTCATAAGCAAGCTCTCTCCCCGTCTGTTCTTCAGGAGCTACTAGTGGCCCGGCTGGAGGTGCGTCGCCTCTTTGAGGCTTCATGGGGCAGGCTGCTGCAAGTATGCCGCAGCAGGTTTTATGAGTTCGGGAATAAGAGTGGGCGTCTCCTGGCTAGGGCATCTAGGGATCAGATGGCCTCCTCTTTTGTCCCCTGCATTCGAACTCCTACAGGTAACCTGGTCCATACTACATCTGAAATTGCTCGGGAGTTCAACCTGTATTATTCCAAGCTCTATCAGTTGTCGCGGACCTCCCCACGCTCCGCCTCAGCTGAACAAGCTCCTCCTTCCCCGTTCCCAAAAATACCAGCGGGTTTGTCTCAATCTTTGGAAGCCCCATTCTCACTTGCTGAGATCAACTTGGTAGTGGAGGGTCTTCCGGGTGGGAAGAGCCCTGGTCCGGATGGCTTCTCTGCTCAATTTTTTAAGACTTTATTACCGTCCCTTTCCCCGATCCTACTTGCCACTTTTAATGCCATCTCCTCTACCACTCCGATCCCCACAACCCTTTCTGAAGCACATATTGCCGTGATTCCCAAAAAAGGCAAGGACCCCCAATTATGTGGGAACTACAGGCCCATTTCCCTTCTGAATGTGGACCTGAAGATATATGCTAAATTGTTGGCGAACCGCCTTAACCCTCTTTTGCCCACATTGATACATCCGGACCAGGTTGGCTTTGTCCCAGGAAGGGAGGCTCGGGACAACACGCTCAAGACTTTGGATGTAATTCATTATGCTCATTCCCAGGGAGTACCCTTGATGATCCTGTCGCTTGATGCTGAGAAAGCTTTCGACAGGATCTCCTGGGACTCCTTATCGTCCACTCTTGCGCGTGTTGGATTGGGCCCCCTTTTTTCAACCAAGGTCATGGCTCTTTATGATACACCTTCCGCCAGGGTGCGCATTAATGGAACGTTATCTGATCCCTTTTCCATACGTAACGGTACCAGACAAGGATGCCCGTTGTCCCCGTTGCTCTATGTCCTAGTCATGGAGCATCTTCTGGAGTCCATTCGCTCCAACCCGGACATCAGGGGTATCATGATCGGTGGTCGTGAACTTAAATGTTCGGCTTTTGCAGACGACCTTCTGATATATATCACAGATCCTCTTACTTCTCTCCCTTCCTTGATGTCCGAGTTGGCGCGATTCAGTGTTTGGTCTGGTTACAAAATCAACTATGCGAAATCTGAAGCCCTTAACATCTCAATTGATCCTGCCGTTATCAATGCTCTTAAGGGGAAGTTCTCTTTCTCCTGGCCGGCCACGGGTATCTCCTATCTGGGGGTCTTTATCCCTGTTGACCTATCCAGGCTATTTGAGATGAACTTCTCACCCTTGCTTATCCAGATCTCCCATCTACTTCGGGCTTGGTCCCAACGGGACTTCTCCTGGTTCGGTAGAGTGAACATTCTGAAGATGTCTATTCTTCCGAAGATCCTGTATCTTCTTCAGACGATTCCCATCTTTATTCCTAAGACCTTCTGGATCAGAGTCCAACGTATCTTCAGTGACTTCATTTGGCTTTCCCGCCGCCCTAGAATTCGACGAGATCTGTTAGCCAGGCCTAAAACCGCTGGTGGATTGGGCCTTCCCGACTGTCGGCTCTATTATCTGGCTGCGGCCTATACTAGGTTCGTGGACTTAATTCACACATCTCAAGGGAAACTCTGGGTTCACATTGCTCAATCCCTGTGCCCCTGGTCCTTGATGTCCCTACCCTGGGCACCTGAGGCAGCCTTTTCGGAATCGAATGGCATGTCTTTTAGTACGATCCATACCTTGCGGATTATCCGTAAGGCTAAACCTTCCGAAGCCTTGTTGGACCTGAATGGCCCCTTGTTCCCAGTCTCTGACAACCACTTATTCCCAGCCGGTCTAGCCCGTAGGTTCTTAGGTAGCTCTAAAACGCGTCCACTCCTCTCCTCCCACATCCATGTTGGAGGTACCTTACTCCCCCTCCCTGACCTTTTAGGGGACAGTCCTTTTACACCTAGGCATTTATTTGAGTATGTTCAACTGAGGCATTTCTTCTCTACAGTTATTAGAAAGACCAACTACGAGAGGGCCCTAACGCCGGTGGAGAACCTCTGTCTCTCCTCTTCTGTCCCTAGGCATCTGATTTCTCGCTTCTATCTGTGGCTTCTCTCTCCTGCTGACCAATCTCTGCCCTCTTTCTGTGCAGCCTGGGAGAAAGAGCTACAGAAGACTTTCACTAGGGATCAATGGGAGAAATGTTTTCACCTCACTCACAAAGCAGTAATTGCTAGCAAGTCCCAGGAGACCTGTTACAAGATTCTCTCCAGATGGTATAGGGTCCCGGTGCTCCTCCACAAATGGTTCCCATCTGTCCCAAATACATGTTGGCGCTGCAACCAGGAGCCCGGTACCATGGGGCATATATGGTGGGGTTGTGTGCCCCTTCGGCGCTTTTGGGAGACTGTCCTTCAGGCTATATCTGACTGCACGGGAGTCTCGGTTCCAGACTCTCCCGAAGCCACATTATTATTTATGTTCCAGTTCCCTCAAACTAAATATAAAAAATCTTTACTCAAGCACCTTTTACAGGCTGCCAAAACTGTTATACCCAGACACTGGCGTCAAACCTCCCCTCCCTCCATTGGGGAATGGATAGAGGAGGTTTCCTTTCTTTTCCGGAGGGAAGAGTTGATAATTCGCTCTCCTGAGGATGCAATTAGGTTTTCTCAAGTCTGGAACCCCTGGGTCCTCTATCAATCATCCCAGCCTTTTAGGGCCCTTTCGGGTTAATTGTCGTGTGGGTTGGGTCCCTGCCCTTGGCGTATATCGTCTGCTCCCCATTTGCTAGCCCTTTCTATTTCACCTCGCTGCTCCCCCGGGGTCCGATGGACCTGAGAGGCTCCCCCCCCCCACTCCCCTCTTTTTTTTTTTTTTTCCTTTCTCTTTCTTCTGAGGCAGTCCAATTTTATTCTCACTATCTCATATGCTTCTTGCATACGTGTGTTTATATTTACACTTATTTCTTATTACGGGAAATGCCTTGTGGAACAGGACTTTATCAACCCGTGTCAATTTGGATTATGAGGCTCCACGTGCTCCCCGTCTATGTATGCGTTTATCTGTTCCTCGGTTTCTTCATTCTAGGACACGTTGTGTTGACTGTGTCGTCATCACTGTATTCCATTATGTGATGTGACTGCGATTCTTTGTTTTATTAGTATCTTTGTTCTTCAGAACTGTTTCAGTAATAATGTTGAGTTCTGTTTATGTTTCTGTGCTTTATAAAGAAAATGTTTAATAAAACTTTAAATTTAAAATGTCCTTCGATTTTTTTTATCATTTTTAATTATGTATTCAATTAATTTTATATTTTTCCGAATGTAAAAGAGCTAATTATTACTTGTGTATAGAATTGTTTCAGTTTTTTTCTTCATTTGTATTTTGTTGTACTTATGTTTTGAAGGCAGCCCTTTATGGAGCTGGACTTCTATTTTAGAGTCAACCAATTCTGTGGCTAGAGATGGCAGTAAATGGAACAGCTCTGGGCTTCTGCTTTACATCTGTTGTATTTTTACAAGAAATACCCCAAAACAGTTGTCTGTAGTTGAACTTAACTGGTTTGGCTCAAATCCCATTCACTTTGCTAGACTCCTGCGAGCTACATGTGAACTGAGGATAACTACATCCAAGAGAGTGCGCTGTGGAGCTCCCCAGCTCTTTTTCCATAAGCCTTTGCTTTATGCAAAACAGTCAGTGAGGTCTGAATGGCAAGTAAACCCTCACACCGACCAATTTATTGGTGACTCTCCTCAAGGAGAGATTTTTTCCCTTTCAAAGCCACTCTTGCCTTTCACCCAACCAACCAATAAGTTCTACACTGCACTGAACAGGGGCAAATACCCCGAAACAGCTGTCTGTAGTTGAACTTAACTGGTTTGGCTCAAATCTCTTTCACGTTGCTAGGCTCCTGCAAGCTACGTGTGAACTGAGGATACCTACATCCAATAGAGTGCTCTGTGGAGCTCCTCAGCTCTTTTCCTACAAGAAATGCAGTAAGCCTGTTACTCCAGCATTAACCTTCTACCTATTACTAATAATAAGATAGTAGCAGCTTCACTGTAGGCTGTAAAACGAGATCCTTTGTGTCACCAGCTTGCTGCAGCTTGTGCCGACATCTGGTGTGCAATATGAAAACTGCAGTATTTCACATTTTATCTCTGCATATGTAGATGACAATATAAAAAAAGAAAAGCTGTTAATTTTTTCCACAGAAGAATATTTGATTTTCCTGACTGTGCCAATTCTTTATTACCGTGCCCACTCATGAAAGAGACTGGTTAAGTAAAATAAGAACATAAGTGCTCTAGAGTGTACTAGTTTGTCACAAAATAGAACAAAATAAAATCAAATATATATACATACACTACTCAGAAAGTTAGGGATATTTGCCTTTTGGTTGAAATTTCAGGATGAACATAAATTTTTTTTTTTTTTTAAATGAACTAAATGAGACGATCTATTCCCCTTAGAATGCACATTCCCAACTGTTCAGTGTTTCAGTACTTTTTGCACAACTTGCTGATATCTAACAAGGAGCTTAATGGGAAATTCACAACAGGTGTTTGAGCTCTGAATTGCCCAATAAATTTAGGGGACCAATTTGAATTGGGATTTAAACAGTCCTCCTCATCCTGCTGTTCACATTTTGACATCAGTAGACTAAGGACATGTCCCCACGGCACGGGTTTACGCCCGGTTTGTGGTTTTGCAGACCGCCTGAGAAAACGGCCAAAAATTAGCACAATGGTGCTCTATGAAAAACCCGTGCAGCAGTCCCCACTGCACGGGTTTTCCGTCCGGCGGTTTTTCCGGCCGCAAAACATTCTACAAGCACAATCTTCCGTCCGGTTTTCAGACGGAATCCGTGCTTGTGAATGTGAAGGGGGAGAAAAGGAGAAAAGCCCCCCCCGCTCCGCGGCCGTGGGGACGGCCGCAAAACAGGTATTTGTCCTCTGCAGTGGGGACGCAGCCTAAGACAACTCCTTACAATTAATCAACAGTACCTCACCAATGCGAGGCTTCAAGCAGAATGCTCTCAGGCAGAAGTGGCCACTGAGCTTAGAGTGTCACAGAGTGTCATCAGCAGGTGCAACACTCAGTTGGACTCTCAGTATGAAGTTCCTCCTGTTCTGTCCGGTATGACGTCTTATTAGGGTTTCTCTAATGTGATGTTGGAATGGAAGTGATGTTTGATCGAGAGTACCCCAGATCTGAAGTGCCGTAGAGCCTTGAGTTATCCAGTATAAACCCTATTACTCACTCCTGCTTTGGTTAGGAGTAAGGTTAGAGCTAAGTCCAAAGTGAAAAAATTTGGGTTAGGGACATCTCAAATCCAAATATTTTCAAAAGTTTGATCAAACCAGTGCTGAACCAAAGAGGGACCAGTTGAACTGACACTATAACAGACATACATAAATTGTGCAGAAACAGTTCAAAAGATAAGAAGAAACAACAGAAATGTCTAATACTCAGGAGCTGATAAAGTCTTTTGTCTGCTACTTGGGCAGAAGATATGCACAAATCCAATTGGCTTGAGTCTGCAACTTGTGTCCCCATAGTGTAGATGGAGTATTATTTTTATACACTGCAGAATTGAGGTGGGTTGGAAGGATGGTCCTTTCAAAGAATGATTAGAAAATTGTAAAAGACATAATTCTAACTCCATATAAATGTAGTTTCTTGACAAGCATGTTTTCATATACAAATAAATCAGCTCAAGTGAAAAACAGCTCACCCTTCATTAATGACACAGCAACTCCACGGTGTTAAGAGGGTTAATTCTCCTGCACAGAAGGCTGCCGGTCAGCATCCAGACACAAAGGGCAACATGTATGATCGGGCTTTTTGCCTGTTTTTTGGTGTAACCTGCGCCTCCCGGCCCGAATCCCCCTGTCGGACGCAGGGATGCAGTGTTAGGTGCAGGGTTCGCCACTTTCAGCTGCGCCCTGCATGACGGGGCGGGCAGTGGACGCGGTGTAGGCGTTCCGGGGCGGGACGCGGCGCGCTCGAAAACTTCGAGGCATGTATGATCGCGAGTCGGCAAAGTGCGGCGCAATGCTGCGCTCTGCAGCTCCGACAGGCAGACCTGGTTTATTTTGGTATAAATGCTCCGGCGGAGGCGAAGTGAAGCAAGAACGGAACATAAGAGGAAACATAGAAGATCGTATCAGAAATCTCGCCACTCAGCTCCGTGCGGCATGGAGTATGATTCCGAAAAAATCGCCTTTATAAAGGCGGAAAACATTATCAGAAAAAGAGATCAAACCCCAAAAATAAAAAATACATAAAAAAAAATCACTTTCCAAATATCTAGAACGGCGCAATATCAAGAATTAGGATATTGGAAATTGCCGGGAAATACAGTCATTCAAATTCGGAAAGCTATTCTCATTGGTCGGCAGAAACCGGCCAATCAGAATAGGACGACAGTGAACCATTAAAACCTATGGAGAACAATGACCAATCAGAATCAAAGGCGGGACATTTTCAAAATACAGTAAAAAGGCAGAAAGAGCTGTTTGGGCTGAGCTAGCGGGGGCTTGGCTATCTCGACAAATCAGAATGGGACCCGACGGACCCATTATATCCTATGGAGAAGTTTGAACAAAATCAAAATCAAAGGCGGGACAGTTCAAAATACAGTAAAAATGCAGAAAAGAGCTGATTGGCTGAGCTACGGGGGCTTGGCTATCTCGAAAAAATCGAAATTAGAGCGACAGGGAACCCAATTATATCCTATGAGAAGTTTGAACTAATCAAAATCAAAGGCGGGACATTTTCAAAATACAGTAAAAATGCAGAAAAGAGCTGTTTTGGCTGAGCTAGCGGGGGCTTGGCTATCCCAGCCAATCAGAGCGCGAGCTATTTCCTCCCATTGTAGTCTATGGAGAGATCGGCAAAGAAATCTGGGCTCTCAGCGCCGTGCAGCATGGAGTATGATTAAAAAAATCATTTTTATTAGTTGTAAAATATTCTTTGAAAAAGAGCTCAAACCTTCTATAAAAATAAATCAGTTAAATCCCGAACAACGCGTTTGTCGCCGAGACCGGCGCTACATAAGGAATTGGAATAGAGAATTGCTGGGAAATACAGTAATTCAAATTGTTTAAGCTCTTCTGATTGGTTGGCATAAACCAGCCAGTCAGAATAGGAGCGATAGGGACCCATTCTAACCTATGGAGAAATATTGACCAATCATATTCCAAGGCGGGAAAGTTCAAAATACAGTAAAAATGCAGAAAAGAGCTGATTGGTTGAGCTAGCGGGGGCTCATCCAGCTTAGCCAATCAGAGCGCGAGCTACTTTCTCATAGAGTTCTATGGGAAAAAAAATTTCCCGAGCGAGCTCTGTGATTGGGTAACTTAAAAGAAAAGCGCGGTTAAATTTGGACCAATGGGGGAGCCAAGCGACGCTCTTATTTGGGTTTTTCTAATGCAATCGGGAATACAACTGTACATGGCCGAAATCAAATGATAAACTCCAAAGTTGTACCGATTCTGTATATAAAATGAACAATAAATATTGGGGTAAAGAAAAAAAAATATTAATTCAATAAAATCATGTTTATTTCTTTATTTTTGTTACACACCATACTATTGATCAGTGGCTACCGAAAATAAAGAAAACTGGCGGAAAGGTGCGCCCCGACGTGGCGAGATTCATACATGTCGCCCAAAATCTTTGCTTCAAGCAGGTAAGAATATCCAAATTTCTTTACTATAACATATCTTCGGAGTTTGTGCTCGAAGCAAAGATTATGGGCGACATGTATGAAGATCGGCGCATCGAAGCGCCGGTTTACACGCTTTTTTTTTTCGTGAAAACGGCGCCTGATGTATGTCGGCGCCCGAAGTGCGCTCATAAATGTGGAGTAAAGTTCCCTGCGCCTCGCCTGTGTGTGAGGTGCATTGCGGAACTTAGGCGCATAAGGAATGCGCCTAACATGTATTAAGTTTCTAGATGGGCTGGAAATCAGCGAAAAATCATTAAGCAATTCCCGTGAAGAGCAAAAATGTTATTTTGCTTCTTTTACCTTTTATTCTATGTAGTAAAAACAGCAGGAGCCCAGCACAGCACAGGTCTTGCTGGGACCTGTGGCCTCCAAGCAGGATTTCTATGTTCCCAACGGCTTATTTCGGTTCATATTTACGGACATAAAATCCTGCTTGGAGGACCACATTCCCAGCCCAAAACCTGTTTCTGTGCGGCTCTTGCTGTAATATACTACATAGAAAAAAAGGGGAAAGAACAAAAATAAATCTTAAAATTTTTTTGGTATTAAAAAGGACAAAAATTAACATCAGTACAACATCATCATTTGGCTTATTAATGTAAAAATTAGTTCAATTTTCTACGTATTTTTAAACCTTTTATAGCTGATATTTCTTTCTTTTTGAGATCTAGATATATTTCCTTAAATTTTTAAATGATCAACTTTTTCAATACATTGAATTCGTTTTTTACAACTTTGATATTTACTTTATTAATTAATTAATTTTATAGACAACTCATTTTTATTCTTGTACTGTTGTAACTGTAGACCTAGAGCACATTTGGCCCAATTGCAATAAGTTCTAGCTTCCCTGCGCCTCCTCCGGCTCAGGTAGACCACATTGAACTAGGTCTGCCTGTCGGAGCTGTAATGCGTCTCACTTTGCCAACCGGCATTCCTACATGCGTCGGAGTATTCGAATCTGGTGCATCCCGCCCCAGAACGCCCACAGCGCACCCATTACACGTCCCTTCATGTTAGGCGCATTACAAAGTGGCGCTTTTGTGCGTCCGACAGCGGAGTTGGCACAGTGAGGCGAAAAGCCCGATCATACATGTCGCCCTATGTTTTCATATGTCATATTACATATCAACTAGGTATTAAACATGATTTATATGTAACAGGAAGACAGGATATAAAAGCTCTGAGACTGTAGGTATAACTGTTATGTTCGTACTTGTCAGGAAGCTTTATATTGGTACACTAAAGGGGTTATCTCACCACATGGATTAGCTTGAAACATATAGGGGAAGGTAAATAAAGACTATTACCAAATACAATGATGTTTCAATTTTGCTTGGTTTCAGAGATAAAGAAGATTTTATATCCTGCTTCTTTACACAAGTGTCCCTAGATTATTGACCACCTCTCTCTGCTCTCATTGCTCCAGCAGCTACGTCTGCCATCACTCCCTGCTGTGTCTTATCAGCAGCACAGGAGCTTGTTTATCTATGTTACTGAAAAATGTTAACACGTTAGAGCCCTGCAGCCTTGTACCTTACTGTTTAAACTCTTCTGTTAGCAGTTCCCTCCGAAACAGGCTCAGCTAGGAATAGCAGGGCTGATATGCCAATCACTACTGTAGAACAACTCACAGCCGGAACAGGAAGTGGCAGCGTGAACTTGGCTGTGGCTCTGTGAAACAGCATGGTGAGAAAATCCCTTTCAGGCTCTGGCAATCAAAGCAATATCCTAAGAAATAGAGTTTAGAATTATTTATAATTGTATTATTTTTTCCTTTGTTATATATTTTGAAAATCTTTAATACAAAACTATTGGAGTAAAAAAAATATATTTATCATAAACAAATTCTACCAGACTTCCATCAAGATATAGGGGCATTTGGTGGCTTAAACACATAATTATTACAGCAAACGGGAGTTTTTTTGTTAGGTGTTAGAGTCTCTGGGGGAATATTTACACATCACAGAGTTTAGGAGACAGATTGGAGACAGAACAGGATATGAATTTGTAAATTTCACATTGTCTTTAGTAATATTTAAAAAAACACATCCCCAAAGTCTAGTTTTATTACACTGATGTTGCTGATAGACATAGTAAACTGCTTTGTTCATATTAAAGTGTCTTGTCAGTGGGTTATATCAATTTTATATATGGGAAAGCACTGTACTGCTACATACAACATTTTTGAGGTCATGTAGTTTACACACAATGGGGCACATTTATGACGGCCATTGCAGAATTCTGGTGCAATTTGCTGCAAAAATAATGGCATATATGCATTACACCATATTTACTATATGTTATATATAGTTTCTAGACACTTCTGTGCTTCATTTGACAAAAGGGTGTGGCTAGATGGAAGGGGGCATGGATGAGCATGTGACATCATGCAGTAAAAATGTGCCAACATTTTTGGCAAAATTAGTGGTATAAAGTAAACCAACTAATAAAAGGTGTAAAGTTAGACAAGACAGTCTAAACATGCTCCACATTCAGTGACACTGATCAATGTGATGCATTGTAAGACTGTCTAGTCTAAGTTCACTCTAAGGGCCACATGTATGAAAACTTTTCTGTCTAAAACTCACTTTTATGCCCATAGATTACTATGGGCAAAAAAAGTGAGTTGTAAACATAAACAGTTTTCATAAATGTGGCTCTAAGTATTACATAGCATTGATAACAATGCTTAATGTACTAGTAAAAAAAGAAAATGGGGCCATTGCCTCTTGATATCCAAAGAAACAGCACAGAACATATATGCTTCTCAATGTCAGTATTATGGTCCCAACAACAAGACCCCTTCTTTGGGTCATGTACTTTATACACAATTGAGCAGATTTATCAATAGTGTCTAGCTGTAAGAGTCTTGCAATGCGCCACTACAAATCTGGCACAGGTTAGAACTGTCTAGTCTAACTTTCTACCACTATTAAGTTGGCTTACTTTTATACCAGTAACTGCAACAAAATTCTGGTGCATTTTGGATGCATGTTAAGCCACTCCCCTTTTATATCAATCCACACCCCTTTTACAGAGGCCACGACCCCTTTGTCGAACGAGACGCAGAAGTGTCAGAAAACTGTCTAAAACACATATTAAATGTCATGTAAAGCATATAAGATGTTGTTATTGGCGCAAATCGAGCCAGTTATGGCTCAGCTGCCTTGGTAATTGTTTCCCAGTGTCTTAGGAAAAAATAAAATGTAGTCTGGTGCCCAAAGAAGCTGCTTATCTTAGCACATGTAAGGAGCAGTACAGGACATGTAGCACCGCACTGTGCTGTAGAGAGATGCTAGTAGACCACCAATCACTGCATGCACCTCACTAATTCAGAAGTTTTACAAGTAAAATGTTCATAATAATTGGTTCCATCTTCCATTAACCACATGAGCTACAGATCAGCAGCGTCTGGCACATTGTATGGCGACCAATGTAAGCTAGATTCCTACATTATTCCAATATCAAGACAATAAAGGCTTTTTGCTCCACATCTCTATATTTTGGAACTTTAAGAGTATTATTAAAAATGATCTACTAACCTTCATATCTATCTATCTATCTATCTATCTATCTATCTATCTATTTATCTATGTCATATGTATCTAGTTCATATCTATCTATCTATCTATCTATCTCATATCTATCTATCTATCTATCTATCTATCTATCTATCTATCTATCTATCTATCTATCCTATATAGCTCATATCTATCTATTTATCTATGTCATATGTATCTAGTTCATATCTATCAATATCATCTATGTCTATCTCATCTCTTCTCTATCATTTTCACATATCTATCATTGTTCTATCTCATATGTATCTATCACATATCTATCTATGTCTATCTCATCTCTCTATCACATACTGTATCTATTTATCTCTCTTTGTACATATCTATCGATCTATCTATCTACCCATCTATGTATCACATATCTATATATGTCCTTCTGATCTCTCTCTATCGCATATCTATCTGTCAATCTCTCTCTGTATCTATCACATATCTATCTATCTCATCTATGTCTATCACATCTATCTGTCTGTCGATCTATTTATCTCATTTATGTCCATCTCATATCTATCTGTCTGTCTGTCTATCTATCTGTCTATCTATCTATCTATCTATCTATCTATTTATTTCTATCTATCTATTTCTGTATGTATCTGCATACTGCCTGTCTGTCTCTATCTATCTATCTATCTATCTATCTATCTATATATCTATCTATATCTATTATTATATCTATCTATCTGTCTGTCTTCTGTTGTTGTTTCATCTATCTATCTGTCTATTTCTATATCTATCTATCATCTATTTTTCTATCTATCATCTATCTGTTGTCTGTCTCTGTCTCTTTTCTTCTATCTGTCCTATCTTCTATCATCTATCTATCTATCTATCTATCTATCTATCTATCTATCTATCTAACTATTTGTGCATCTTCTATCATTATCTGTGTCTTCTATTATCTATCTATATATATATCTATCTAATCTATCTAGGTCTATCTATCTATCTGTCTATCTATCTATCTATCTATCTATCATCTATCTATCTATCTATCTATCTATCTATCTATCTGTCTGTCTGTCTGTCTGTCTGTCTATCTATCTATCTAACTATATCTGTCTATCTGTCTCTATCGATCTATCTATCCTATATATTTCATATCTACCTATCATCTATGTCCATCTCTCTCTCTCTCTCTCTCTCTCTCTCTCTCTCTCTCTCTCTCTCTCTATCTTTATAATTTCCTCTAGATTTTATCAGCAATGTTTATTCCTTCAATAAATAATTCCAGAAAAAAAACACACAATATACGGATGCAATTTATTCTGTGCCTCATGTTCAAGTACAAAGTTCTGTTTCTTCTGGACTTTCACATGTTAAATTGATAAGCTTCACCACCAGATGACCCCAAAATGCACTTGCCATAATGCAGGACTAGACAGTGCGACAGCCACTAGGTGGCACTCCAGTCCACGTCTAAGGAATATTCAGCTTCACCCTTATGAAACCTGACTGATACTAGAGGAAGCAAAATAAAAGATAAAGACAAATGCCAGCCTGCCGTACAACCAAGACCTAAAATAAATGAAGCATGTGATTGATGTATGCGTTCAGGATAGTATCTAACACATAACCTAGTAAATCTGAGGTTATTATGAACATCATGCGGCTATTCATTTGATGGAGGAAAGCGCAGGAAGCACTGGGGGGATGGGCGAAGGTGAAAAGGAGGTCTACTTAACCCGTACGCCGCCGGCTGGAATTTAATGTTTGGTTTCTAACCTTATACTGTAATTCCGCGCACATCCGTTTGCATTTCACAATATCTCACCGTGTTTCCGACACATTCATATTGTGTTCCATTTTTGGACTGTTTCTGTATTGTTCTATGTCATTCAGACTCCTCTATTATAAAATCTTTGGCTAGCTGTAGATGTTAAATTTTAATGCCATCAAAGTCTTGTTTAAAGGCAATTGATGATCTGTCACCGAGCTGAATTTAAGTGTTTGACATCCAATATAATACATGGTGGGTAGATTATCAATTCCAAAGTCACATGCGGCTTCCAGCCCAAACACAGAAACATTGGGGATGCAAAAGAGAAATATCACCATAGCGTTCTAGTGCATGGAGCATGGAGTATATTAGTATTATGTAAAACACTGGGAGTTGTCATGAATCAATCTATATAGATATAGTTACTAGATTACCCTAAATCTGATCGGAGTGGGTGTCATGTTGGTTTTCTATACCGGTGCTTTTTTCTGCAGCAGTCACATGTAAATGGTAATTTATAGGATTTTAGAGCATGCTGTGGTTACATGTAATTGCATCATGCTGTAGCAGTGGTATTTTAGTGGTGGTTTTTCCTTATTGCCATCAATGGGACATAACCACCGCAGTGTAAAAAATAATGTGAAAAGGTTTTACGTGGTCTAATACATGTGGTTTTATAGAAGCGGTTTTAGGATCATTCCAGAAATCTGTTTCTTTAAATTGTGAACGAGATGTATAATGCGAGACACCTAATTAAAGCCATCATGTAAAGTAAGCCCAACGTAACTGCTCCCATTACTTCAACTTATACAAACTTTTGAAGGACATTTCTTTTCTTTCTTGCTTCTTTATTTCATTCTCTTTGTCAAGATAGATAAATAGAAGATATGAGAACTGGAAAATAAAAATCTATCCGTCTGTCTGTCTGTCTGTCTGTCTGTCTGTCTGTCTATCTATCTATCTATCTATCTATCTATCTATCTATGTCTGTCTATCTGTCTATCTGTCTGTCTGTCTGTCTGTCTATCTGTCTATCTGTCTGTCTATCGGTCTATCTATCTTTCTAGTGTCTATGTTTGTCTATTTGTCTTTCTATCTTTATAGTATTTATCTGTCTGTATATCTATTTATCCGTCTATCTAGCTGCCTCAATCTATACTCCCGGATGCCCTTCAGTCTATCTATCTATCTATCTATCTATCTATCTATCTATCTACCTATCTATCTATATCTCTGTCTGTCTTTCTACCTACTATCTATCTAATTAAGGAAAAAAGCAGCACCTCCAAAAATGAGTAGTTCACAATGGGTGCCAGCAACCAAAATTGACTCCGTCACAGGTCTAAAATTAGTTAAAGAAAGAAAAATTGTGACACTCCCAAATAATGAATGATATATATATATATTTATTTTTTTTCTTCTTCATTTTTTGGGAGTGCCGCCATTTTTCTTTTTTTATCTATCTATCTATCTATCTATCTATCTATCTATCTATCTATCTATCTATCTGTCTGTCTGTCTGTCTGTCTGTCTGTCTGTCTGTCTGTCTGTCTGTCTGTCTGTCTGTCTGTCTGTCTATCTATCTATCTAGTATCTATGTATGTCTATTTGTCTTTCTATCGGTATCGTATCTATCTTTCTTGTCTATCAATTTATCTATAAAGGTAAAGCGAAAGATAGATAGATAGACTGAAGGGCATCCAGGAGTATAGATGTAGGTGGCCTATTATGTACTACTGGTGGCCCATCTATCTATCTATCTATCTATCTATCTATCTATCTATCTATCTATCTATCTATCCGTCTGTCTATCTGTCAATCTTTGGCCATTCATTTCTACACAATCTTTTCTTTTTCTAGCAGTAATTGTGATGTAGTGGGGTTGTAAATAGAGGGATAGTCACAGTATAAAACTGTTTGGTGTTGCTATGTATGACTAGTTCTGTCATACTATTTCTTTAGGAATATAGTTACATAATATATGTACAGATGTAGCAGAGCTATATTTGTCATATTGTTAAACCTTTTTTATATTCTGCTTTTTATATGAAGTCCAAACACAAGCTATATTTTTGGAACAACGAAAGTTAGAGAATTTTTCATTTATGCAGTGATGAAGATTTATTCATATAAAACCTGACAAAACATTATAATTCTCATCTGCAAAATGTTTTCAGCACAGGAACATCCCCTGTTTGATTCGTTAGCTGCTCTGCAATACAATTCTGCAGATTGACAGGTATGAGTCAGGAGATACAAGTTTCCTATTTTCTGGTAGTTTTTGAACATTATGCTGGACCAATTTGTTTTTTTTTTAATTGTGTTGTTCTTTTACTTGCAAAATTGTAATTTAGAGAGTATATTTACATTTGTAACCACTTGTAATGCTCCAAAGCATCAACAAAAAAAAGTTTGCAACTCAATTATATTCTACTGATTTCGTCCTCCAGCTTCTATGCAGACCTGTGTGTTTTCATGGTTAACAGACTACATAAAACCTATGTAATCTTATATTGCAACCATATTCCATTGCACCTTTCCCTCACTTCTTGCTATCATGCATTTTATAAGTCAGCAGATCTCCAATGCAGAATTGAGAACAGAAGCCAGAATATGATAGATTCATAGAAGCTGAGCCCTGTGACATATAGGTTTTTATGATTTGGAGTAGAATTTCTAAGTAAAACGCATGACAAATCCTTAAAGGTCTGCAAGAAGAGACAGTGAGATTACAGCTAAGGCTTGGTTACCATCGGAGGTTCAGTTCGAAATCTCCATTGTAGAGATGAAAACAGAACCCATGGGATCCGTTTCCTAACGGGCACCCTTGGCCCCCTATTAATTATAATGGGTCCGTTAGGTTTCTGACATTTTTTCGACACAACTAATTGCAATGTTTTATCATTATTTTTGATGCATTAGATTTAAAACATGGTTTTGAAGGTGGACATAGGACCTACAGTTATTTCTTTGGGATACCTCACTAATGTCCTTTTTTGCCCGTTTGTGATGTTTCTGAGAACATTAAAAGGGTATTCCATCACATTAATTAGCTTCATACATGTAGGCAGAGGTAAATAAAGACTACTACCAAATACATTGCTATTTTAATTTTGCTTCTCTTCAGACAGTCTACAAAAACAATGGGCGACATGTATGAAGGAAGGCGCGTTGAAGTAAATAGTCAAGTCTCTTTTTCAGCGTATAATGCGCCTGATATATGAAAGCGGTTTTTGTGCGTTCATAAATGGTGTAGTGTTCGACGCTCCTCGCCTATGTGTTAGGCGCGTTATGAAACTTAGGCGCTTAAGCAATGTGCCTAACATGTATTAAGGTTATAGATAGGCTGGAAATAAGAGAAAAATCATTAGAATAGCATGTCAGTGAATAGAAACTATGATAGTGATTCTACTTGGAGGACCACAGATCCCAGCAAGACCTGTGCTGTGCTGGCTCTTGCTGTATGTAGAATAAAGGGTGAGAGCAGCAAAATTAAATTTTAAATTTAATGTAGTAAAAATTTTAAATATAAAAATCTGAACAACATAATCAGTGGGTTACTTAATGTAAAATTAGTTTAAGATTCTATGAGAGATTTTTATATTTTGGGGACATTATACATTTTATATTAGTTTATATGATCATATTTTTCATTAAATTTAAATAATTACATTTTATACAGTTTGATAATTATAATAAATTACTTTTTATTATTGTACTGGTACAAGTTGAGAAGTATTGGATATTTTTTCCCCCTACAGCAAATCTATCTCCACCTCGACTCCTCAGGCTCAGGCAGATCACATTGAGATAGGTCTGCCTGTCAGAGCAGTAATGCACCTAGTTTTTACCGAACTACATTGATATATCTAATCTTGCGAGTGTGGTGCGACACTCCCCCTCATGTTAGGCGCATTAAAAAGTTTCGAGTCATACGAACAATGCGCCTAACACATTCATTAGACATTGTAGACTGCTCCATTAGGTGCATTGTATGAAAATGAGCAAGGTGCACACTAATGTGGCAGTAAAATGCAAACACAATCCAATATCAGCAGCACACTACTAGCACTAAAAGACAGTCCAAAAAAACTTCTCTTCAGAGTTAGCAGCAGATCTGTATCTCCTGCTTTTGCACACTAGCTTCCTTAGATACCTGACACTTCTCTCTGATCTGACAGGCTGCAGCAGCAGTGGCCGGTATGGTGATTCCACTCTCTGCTCTGTGCCTGCTTGTTTCCTTTACTTACTGACAAGTTTTAACCCTTTAGAGCTCAGTAACCTTGTGCACTACAGTTTGCAAACCTCCATCAATCATTTCACTGTAACAGGGTCAGCGAGGAATAGCAGAGCTCATATGCCAATCCCTGCTGTGAAAGCACCCACAGCCTGATCAGGAAGTGTTAATCTGAAGCTGACTGTGGCTCTGTAAAATAGAATCATGAGAAAACCCCTTAAAGAACTTCATGGCACCCACTAAATTCAGTAGAGCATCACTGTAATACATAGATCTGCCTGATCTTCCAGAGTAGGGTTATAGTCACATGTGGCAGAATTGGCTGTAAAAATTCTTAAAATGGAAATCAGTTCCATTAGGGCAGGTCCCCACTGCACGGGTTTTCCGCCCGGCAGTTTTGCCGCCCGCGGTCCGCTCAAAAACCATTGAGCATGTTCATTCTTCCGTCCGGAAACCGGACGGAATATGAACATCTGAATGGGAGGGGGGAGGACTGTTCTCCGCTCATCGGGGAGAAAACCCGTCCCCCTGCAGCTGTGAGGACGGCCGCAAAACAGGACAAATACCGGCCGGCAAACCAGCCGGTATTTGTCCTGTGCTGTGGGAACGCAGCCTTAATGTGAATAGGGTTTTAGCTACACGTTGTTGTTGCTTTTCATTCTGGCTGTATCTGTTAACAGAAGTTCTTTAACCCCTTCCTGACGCATTTCCTCGTGCCATAACCTTTTTAATTTTTCTGTCTACATATTAGTGAGGGCTTGTTTTTTGTGGCACCAGATGTGCTTTTTAATGATGGCATTTACCTGCCACATATTGTATTGGGAAACCCCAAAAATTCTCTGTGGGATGCTACGTGAAAAAGAAAACAAAATTGCCCCTTTTTCTGCAGTCAATTTTTTTTGTTTTTCAATCAATGGACATGGGTAAGGACTCAATTTTTGATGACTGAAGTGTAGTTTTTATTGGTATCAATTTGGGAAACATGCAATATTTTGATCACTTTATATTCCAATTTTTTGGGGCAGTTTGACATTTGGATTTTTTTTTCTTCTGCTGTCTTCAGCATATTGGGTAAATGATGTTATATTTTAATATATTCGACTTTTATTGAGGCTGTGATACCAATAACGTGTAATTTTTTTTTATTTGTAAAATGGCAAATCCGTTTGGGAACATTCTGGGAGCGTTGCACCACACTCGTAATATTAGACACATATATGAATGTGGTTCACCAAAACTAGGCGCATTACTGCTCGGACAGGCAGACCTATTTCAATGGGATTTGCCTGAGCCTGAGGAGTCGAAGTGGAGCTAGATTTGCTGTTAGGGGAAAAAAATGGCCAATATTTCTCAACTTACACCAGTACAATAATAAAAAGTAATTTATGATAATTATAAAACTATATAAAATTAAATTATTTAATTTTAATAAAAAATGTTATCATATAAAATTACTATAAAAAATATATAATATCCTAAAAATATAAAAATATCTCCTATAAAATGTATTTAAAATGAATAGAATCTGAAACTAGTTTCTATTCACTGACATGCTATTCTAATGACTTTTCTTTTATTTCCAGTCTATCTACAGCCTATATACATGTTTGGCGCATTACTAATGTGTCTAAGTTCCATAATGTGCCCTCCTTCTTACAACCTTATGTGTGTGTGAGACAAATGGCTGCAGCAGGAGCCACCCCCCTTTGCCTGATTTCCAATAGGACATGAAGATTGTTAAGTGTCCCTCACACCTTGCGTCTCATCTGTAAGTAGCTCTCACTGTGTAATGTCTGTCTTTTGTCTGTAATTATACCCTCTACATTGTAAAGTGCGGTGGAATATGTTGGCGCTATATGAATAAAGATTATTATTATTATTCTTGACAAAAGCCCCATCCCTTACTTATATGCCAGATAAAAATGGAGGAGATCAGCAGTAGATTAAGGCTATGGTAACACGAGGGATTTTAATGAAGATTTCAACGCAGATTCTATGTTGATTTCCTTGTCAAAATCCTCATGTAAACCGATGGCCATTTATCTGAATGGTCAGTCCGTGTTGCATTTCGCACAGTGAATTACAGATTGGATTTTCCACACTGCAAATCTAAAATCTGTGGCACGGAAAATAAAGGACAAACATTCATTCTTTTGAATGGATCTCCGTCGGATCCCACTTGGGGAGCAGGGACATGGGTTAGCCCCATTACAATGCAGCTAACCTGCGTCAGAATTAGGGTATGTTCACATGGTCAAATTTCGGCGTGTATTTCGCGTCGTATTTAAGCTCTAATACGGGTGAGATGCACGCCGAAATTACGGTATTCCACAGTTCTCATAGAGAACTATGGATTACGCCTCCTCTTCCCGGGCGTATTGTATTTGACTTACATGTATTGTACATGTACATGTATTGTATTTACGCTCCGCGGGTAATGACAGTCTATGGGGCCGTCGGGCTGCCCGCCCCCCCCCCCCCCGCGTTGCAGGAGTATGCGCCGATCAGTGCGATTCCCAAACATCCGGCGTAATTGTACAGTATGCCCCACAATTACCGCAGTGTGAACATAGCCTTAGAGTTGAAAAGCACCTCTGTAAGTAAAAATCCTTGGCAGAAATTTGAGGTGTCACCTTGGATTTCTGCTGAATAAAAAATGACGGCCACACGTCGGACTTTTCCATCCTTTTGCTTGTGTACACCAGCTTCTTTAGTTACTGACCACCTCTCTCTGTTCCAGAGCCCTGGTCAGGATTTTGATGTCACTCCCTGTTGTTCAGGACCTTGTAACGGCACAGGACCTTGTTTATGTTTTTACGGACAAACTTTAGCACTTCATTGCAGCCTTCTGCCTTGCTGATTAAACCTTTCCATTACCAATGTCCTAACAGGTTTAGCTAGGGATAGGAGAGCTGGAGTGTCAGTTACTGCTGTAGAACCATCCACAGCCTAAACAGGAAGTGGGAGCCTGAAGCTGCCGGTGACTCTGTAAAACAGCATGGTGAGAACCACCTTTACAAGAAGACTGGCCAGTGCATGATGGGTTCTTCCAGATGACAAATGAGACAGAGCAAACACAGCAACATGGCAGGGCTTCAAACATGGCAAAATTTCTAAAATTGCTCCCCTGGTTCCTGTCACACCAAAGCATTAAAAAAGTAAATCCTAATGGGAGAATTACTTAATTGGGAATTACTTCTGGCCCAATGTTACGTCTGGTTACACTAATGCCTTTGAAGGATAAGTTAACCCTTAAAAACCTGACAAAGACCCTAATCCTAATTTAGAGTTATGATCTGCTATGATCGATTTTTTTGTTGACCTTCTACCACGCCAAGCCTAATGTTTTTCCCTTCACATGATGTGTTGAGTGTGAGAGTCATATTCTTGTAATCTGGGCTCCCTATGACATTTTAGGTTAAATCTTTGCTAGTATAGATTTGTTTGTTTTTCTAGCCAATATCCAAAGCAGGGACAACCAATATGGGGGAACTGTACTAAAAATACCTATAATTTTTAAAACTTATTCTTTGAAGGGTTAACTTATCCTTCAAAGGCATTAGTGTACCCAGAAGTGACATTGGGCCGGAAGTAATTCCCAATTAAGTAATTCTTCCATTAGGATTTACTTTTTTTTAATGCTTTGGTGTGACAGGAACCATGGGAGCAATTTTAGAAATTTTGCCATGTTTTAAGCCATGTCATGTTGCTGTGTTTGTTCTTATTCTCATATAGATAAAAAAAAATCTGATTAGCACATAATCCATTAGATACAAAATGCAAGGAGCAAAAATAGTAAAACCTCTCTACTTACTATTGAAAGAAAAAGGAGGAGAGAATTCAACCCTACCTATCACATATGGGTTAACCGCCCGAATAAGGGCGACCCAAGACGGGAACTTTTCCCTCAGCAAAACCCTACTGTTACCCTAACACTAGGGTATTAAACCATCCGGGGAGATACAATATATAGAGGGTAGAGCACCAGAGGTAATAAAAATGGATAGTTAACTCTGGATAGTCCAAATAAATAAACAAAAGGAAGAGGTGTCTATACCTCATATTAGTTGGTAGATTAGATTATTAGAAAAAAACTCCAATAGGTTAAACATTAGTCAAAGTGATTCTTAGTGTTGTAACATCAATCTGTCCTATAGGTGTCCAACGCGTTTTCCCCACTTGTCTTTGTGGGTTCATCAGGGAGACAGAAGTACACATAGGGAGTAACAACACATAACAAACATAGATGGCAAGTACCGGTGGTCAAGTAAGCCTATGGCAGTTAAACACCAAAAACATATAGTATATTGCCAATAGTTGTAGGACTAGATGAAAAAATTACAATAGTGCCAATACCCAAAAAAATAAGGAAAGGAATTACCTAGAGACATTGCCTCCAATCATTTTCCTCCGTCATGATACCTGATGGATATACTGCTACTACAGTGCAGGGAGGAACACCCAGTTGGCTTGGTCCATGAAAAATGATTACAAAATTAAATACAAATTTAGCATTTATTATGTCCTGTTAAAAACAATGCATAGAACAAACACCCATGATGATTAAGAATCAGCCACAAGGCTTGAAACGCGTAGTAGACGGGTATTTATGCTGTGCATTGTTTTTAGCTTATGCTTTTTATTTTATGGGACATAATAAAGGCTGAATTTTTTGTCCATTTTTTGACAAGTGCTGGAGCTTTTTTAACCAATATACAGACTCAGAGCCATAGGTGTACCTGCTGTAGCTCTGCACTGTCCTATTGCTCCATGATATGAATTGTCCTGTCCCTGTTAAAATTATCTGCTATTTAGGACTACATTTCAATTGCTTATTTTGCACCAACATATTATGTAGCACTGTAATCAGTAAGGCAATGGTGGCTGGCAAAGAGGAAAATGTAGCTAATAATCTAATGTTGGAAATAGAGCACTGTGACTCCAAAAGCAATGGCCACACGATGAGTTGGAATCCACACAGATTCTGACTTGTAATCCTTGTCTTTAGCCTAAAGTAAATCATCCCCATTGACCTTAGTATAAAATATGCGTTGAAGTTTATACAACACATATTTTCGTTTTTTCGTTTTTTTAAACATAAAAAAAAACTTAGAGCGCGTTCATTCTTTGATCATATTCCATTGAAAATTTACTATTGAGGTCAATGGGGATGGCTAAAAACCTTGTATAAAACACGGCCTGAACATTTGTATTGTAACAGTCTGGTGGTGGATCCACAGGACCACCGCAGGCGATGACGTAAGCCCCCACCAGGGAGTGGAATCTAAGTGGGTCCCGGTATTCACCAGAGCCCGCCGCAAAGCGGGATGGTCTTGCTGCGGCGGGAGTCCACCAGGTCACTACCACTGGCGGGGCTTGCCTGCGGTGGCGGCCAAGGTAGATACGGGAAGAGACAGCCGAACGGCAAGAGTCAGGCTCGTAGTAGGTACAGGCAGGTGGTCAGGGCAGGCGGCTCAGGCTCGTAGACGGTAGACACGCAGGAGGTCAGGACAGGCGGCTCTGGTTCGTAGTCGGTAAACGGAGGCAGACGGTCGGTACACAGTAAGGCAAACATGAACTCTCTAGACAGCTTTCTCCTAAGGAACATACACAAAGGATCCGGCGAGGGCCGCCAGGAAGAGGCCGGACTTAAATAGGAGCAGTGCCCGGCAATGACCAATTACCAGCGCACTGCCTCTTTAAATTCAAACTGCCGGCGCGCGTGGGAGACGGAGCCAGACAGAGCAGGAGCGCGGCCGGGTATGTGAATGCTGACAGGGGCCGGGACACGGGCGGACCCCGAGCCCGACGTGCGGGACGGGGCTCCGCTGGAAGCAGGAGCACGGGCGCGCCTGCGGCCCGGGACAGTGGTCGCAGGGGCGTCCGTGACAGTAGACCCCCCCTTGGGCCCCCTCCCCTTGGGCCCCCTTCTCTTACTGGATTGAAGAAATTTCTGGATGCGGCTGCGGTTTAGGATATTCTCCTCCGGCTCCCAAGACCTCTCTTCGGGACCGAACCCCTTCCAGTCCACCAGGAAGTATCGCTTTCCCCTAGTTCTCCTCATGCCCAGAATATCCTTGACCTCAAAGACATTGGGCGCATCAGCCACAGACGGAGGAGGAACAGCCTTCTGGGAAAAATGATTAAGGACCAGGGGTTTCAATAAGGAGACATGAAATGAATTGGGGATTCTCATCGTAGGAGGGAGCCGGAGTTTGTATGACACCGGGTTGATGCGGCTGATGACCTCAAAGGGTCCCAGGAAACGGGTTCCCAGTTTGTGAGAAGGCATCTTTAGGCGGACATAACGAGACGAGAGCCACACCTTGTCACCCGGGGAGAAGACTGGAGGGGGGATTCTTCTTCTGTCCGCTTGAGTCTTCATGCGCTCAGAAGTGCGGACTGGCGACTGGCGGGTCTGGGACCAGATGACCTTCATATCTTGGGCCAGTGCGTCCGCCGCCGGGACCTCGGAGGAGGTTGCCAGAGGGAGAGGAGGGCGGGGATGCAGGCCATACACGATGTAGAAGGGGGAGTCCCCCGCGGACTCAGACTCAAGAGAGTTATAGGAGAATTCCGCCCAAGGCAGTAAATTGGACCAATCGTCTTGACGTGCCGAGATGAAATGGCGAAGGTAACATCCCAAGTCTTGGTTGACCCTCTCCATCTGGCCGTTCGTCTGTGGGTGGTAGGCGGAAGAGAAGTCGAGCTTCACCTGAAGTTGGTTGCACAGGGCTCACCAAAACCTGGAGACAAATTGAACTCCCCGGTCCGAATCAATCTGCTGGGGGAGTCCATGCAGACGAAACACATGGAGGAAGAACAGCTCCGCCAGGCGGGGGGCCGGTGGCAAGCCTGGCAATGGGACGAAATGCGCCTTTTGGAAAAGCGATCCGTAATCACCCAAATAATGGTGTTGCCAGACGACGGAGGGAGGTCAGTTATGAAGTCCATCGAAATGTTGGTCCAGGGTTGAGTGGGAATGGGTAGTGGCTGAAGTAGGCCTGCCGGCTTGTGACGTGGCGTCTTGTTGCGGGCACAGGAGTCACAAGACGAAACGAAGTCCTTAACATCCTTTTCCAGCTCTGGCCACCAATAGAACCGGGATATCAGGCAGAAGGTTCTTCGGGCGCCGGGATGGCCAGCCACCAATGAGCAATGTCCCCATTTTAAGATACGTCTGCGAAGAGCAGGACGCACATAAGTCCTTCCAGGAGGGACCTTCCGGAGGTCCACCGGGGCTGCCGAGATGAGACGTTCTGGAGGAATTATGTGTTCTGGAGAAGTATCTTCACCCACCACGTCGGAGGCACGGGAGAGGGCGTCAGCTCTCACATTCTTCTCGGCTGGCCTGAAGTGGATCAGAAAATCGAAACGGGAGAGGAAGAGCGAAAACCTAGCCTGCCGTGGGTTAAGTCGCTGAGCCGTCTGCAGATATTGGAGGTTCTTGTGGTCCGAGTAGATACGGATGGGAAAACGGGCGCCCTACAGCAGATAACGCCACTCCTCCAGGGCCAATTTTATGGCTAGTAGCTCCCGGTCGGCCAATCGTGTAATTCCTCTCGGCCGAAGAAAACGTCTTGGAGAAGAAGCCGCACGTTACGGTCTTACCCGTGGACCCTTTTTGCGTAAGAACTGCTCCGGCTCCTACAGATGAGGCATCCACCTCCAGTGTGAAGGGTTTTGTGGAATCCGGACGTGCAAGGATAGAGGCCGTAGAGAAGGCGGACTTGAGCTTTGAGAACGCCTCCTCGGCCTCGACCGGCCAGCTGCGTGGATTAGCTTGTTTCTTGGTGAGGGCTACTATCGGGGCCACCAGCGTAGAGAAGTGGGGGATGAACTGGCGATAGTAGTTGCAGAAGCCCAGGAATCGCTGGATAGCCCACAGCCCGACTGGGCGTGGCCACTGCAACACAGCAGACAGTTTTGCTGGATCCATCCGTAGGCCTTGGTCAGAGATGACGTACCCCAGAAACGGGAGGCTAGTCTGATGGAAGAGGCACTTCCCTAGCTTGGCATACAGGTGGTTCTCCCGGAGACGTCTCAGTACTTGACGAACATGGCTGCGGTGGGTCTCGAGGTCAGGAGAGAACACCAGGATGTCATCAAGGTAGACCACCACGCAGGTGAGGAGGAGGTCCCTAAAGACGTCATTCACTAGGTCCTGAAAGATGGCGGGAGCGTTGCACAGTCCGAAGGGCATCACCAGGTACTCAAAGTGCCCATCCCTGGTGTTGAAGGCCGTGTTCCATTCGTCGCCCTTGCAGATTCGGACCAAGTTCTAGGCCCCTCTCAGGTCCAACTTGGAGAAAATCTTGGTGCCCTGCAAGCAACAGTTCAGTGATCAGCGGCAATGGATAACGGTTCTTTACCGTGATCTTGTTCAAGCCCCGGTAATCTATGCAGGGCCGCAAGGTACCGTCCTTCTTCTTCACGAAAAAGAACCCCGCACCAGCGGGAGATGAGGACTTTCGGATGAACCCCTTCCGGAGATTCTCCTGGATGTACTCAGACATGGCTTGGGTCTCGGGAACCGACAGTGGGTAGACTCAGCCCTGGGGAGGACTGGCACCAGGCAGCAAGTCGATTGGGCAATCGTATGGGCGATGCGGAGGAAGACTCTCAGCTTGTCTCTCAGAGAACACATCGGCGTACTCCCGATATTCGGGCGGCAGCCCGGGCAACGGCTCCTGAAGGGTTGCGCGAGAGCAGGGAAGCACCGGGCGAGGTGCCACCAAACAACGCCCCCGACAGTTGGGACCCCAACGAATCACCTCTCCAGTAGACCAGTCCAGGATAGGAGAGTGGAGCCGCAGCCATGGGAGTCCGAGAAGGATCGCCGACGAAGAGCGAGGCAACACGTAGAAGGAGACTTCTTCTTTATGCAGCGCCCCCACATGGAGGGACAGTGGCTTGGTGACAAACTGGATGGTGTCGCTAAGCAGCTCCCCGCTGACAGATGAGATGACAAGCGGTTTCTCCAGGCGTTCCACCGACAGCCGATACTGCTTCACTAGGGACTGATGTATGAAGTTCCCGGCGGAGCCCGAGTCCAGAAACGCCGGAACTTGGAACGTGATACCAGTCTCTGACACGACCTGCACGGGCATCAACAGGCATGGAGAGGAGGAGGTTGCACCTAGGAATGCCTCTCCCACAGATCCTAGGTGCGGGAGTTTCCCGCAGGCTTGGGACGCTTGGGACAATTCCTCCGAAAATGCTCTGGGCTGCCACAGTAGAGGCACAAGTTCTTTTGCCGGCGCTGGGCCAATTCTTGCTCACAGAGGCGAGCCCGATCAATCTGCATGGGCTCGTCGGTGGGTGTTGGCGGTTGTGGCGCAGGAGACCCCTGGAACACTGGTGCCAGGCGAGGAAACTGGCGAGGTTGGGCTTACTGAGGCTCTTGCCGAAGTTCTTCCTCCCATTCAAGGAAGCATACGTCAATGCGGGTTGCTAACCGGATCAAGTCGCTGAGGGAAGACGGGAGGTCTCTAGCGGCCAAGACGTCCTTAACTCGGCTTGAGAGCCCTTTCTTGAAGGTAGCACACAGAGCGGCCTCGTTCCATGACAGTTCAGAGGCCAGAGTACGGAATTGTACCACGTAGTCTCCTACAGACAGGTCCCCCTGGCGTAAGTTTAGGAGGGCTGTCTCAGCGGAGGATGCACGGGCTGGTTCCTCGAAGACGTTGCGGAACTCACTGAGGAACAACTGTAGATCCGCCGTCACTGGGTCGTTTCTGTCCCATAGGGGTGTAGCCCATGCCAGGGCCTTCCCGGCGAGGAGGCTGACCCCGAACGCCACCTTCGCACGTTCAGACAGGAACTGATCCGCCATCAGCTCCACGTGTATAGAGCATTGGGCGATGAACCCCCTGCAGAGTTTCGGGTCTCCGTCGAACTTAGATGGGAGCGACAGGCGAAGCTTGGGACCCCTCAGGACCACAGGAGCTGTAGGGGCAGGAACAACCGCTGGAGCTGGCGAAGGCTGCTGCTGCTGGACGGTGACGAGTTGCTGCAACATGGTAGATAGCTGGGTAAGTTGCTGTGCCTGTTGACCGAGTTGCTGTGATTGGCGGGCAACAACGGTCGTCAGATCCGCCAGGCTGGGTAACGGCACCTTGGCGGGATCCATGGCCGGATCCTACTGTAACAGTCTGGTGGTGGATCCACTGGACCACCGCAGGCGATGGCGTAAGCCCCCACCAGGGAGTGGAATCTAAGTGGGTCCCGGTATTCACCAGAGCCCGCCGCAAAGCGGGATGGTCTTGCTGCGGCGGGAGTCCACCAGGTCACTACCACTGGTGGGGCTTGCCTGCGGTGGCGGCCAAGGGTACGAGGTACAGGAACGGCAGACAGGCTCGTAGTCGGGTACAGGCAGGTGGTCAGGGCAGGCGGCTCAGGCTCGTAGACGGTAGACACGCAGGAGGTCAGGACAGGCGGCTCTGGTTCGTAGACGGTAGACACGCAGGAGGTCAGGACAGGCGGCTCTGGTTCGTAGTCGGTAAACGTAGGCAGACGGTTGGTACACGGTAAGGTAAACAATAACTCTCTAGACAGCTTTCTCCTAAGGAACATACACAAAGGATCTGGCGATGGCCGCCAGGAAGAGGCCGGACTTAAATAGGAGCAGTGCCCGGCAATGACCAATTACCGGCGCACTGCCCCTTTCAATTCAAACTGCTGGCGCGCGCGCGCCCCTAGGGGCGGCGCCACGCGCCGGGAGACGGCGCCAGACAGAGCAGGAGCGCGGCCGGGTAGTGATCGCTGACAGGGGCCGGACACGGGCGGACCCCGAGCCTGACGTGCTTGACGGGGCTCCGCTGGAAGCAGGGGCCCGGGCGCGACTGCGACCAGGTACAGTTGTCGCATGGGCGTCCGTGACATGTATGTTGTTTTGGATATTTTGGATTCGCATCCAAAACCACATAGAGATTAATAAGACTCATTTCTTACTGCAAATCTGCCTGAAAGAAACTACCCTAAATGTACATGGAATAAAAGTGAAAAACTCATGAAATCTGTGCCGGTTTTTAACGCTGGAATCCGACAACGGTGGAGTCACTAGGAGGTACCCCAAGGCAAGTTCATAAACTGACTGGGTGCTGTGTTTAGCAATGTGGGCATTGTGCCTGGTAGTTGGACTTTGTAGCCAACTGGAGTACTGTGACAGATGATGAAGGCTCTATGCCTAGCAATGGGTTCAGGTCACCAGTGTAACTTTAAATATGTGATAAACACCGTTGTAAAAAGTAGCAGCAGTCAACTCTCCTGAATTCTACTTGTTTGAAAGCTGCTAGCAATTCAAGGAATTGACCAGAGTCTGAGAACTCAAGCTTTAGAAGAAACAACATGTGATTCAGCCATATTCCAAGTAAAGCCTTTTATTAGGAAAACTCCTTCACGCCACAACGATATTTATTTTGCTTGGTGTTTTTTGCTCTTCCTTCCTTTTAAAGGGGTTTTATCGTTTCATCATTTGGCAGCCGTTTATACTGGTTGCTAAGGAGAGCTTATGAAATGGAGGGGCGTGTTTCTCCTCCCAGCAGGGCGTGTCTTCACTCTGCAGACACGCCCCAAAGTGTGAACGTGAGGATTCATTCTTTGTGAGCCGGGGGAGGAGAGAGATTCTCAGCTGTCGGAGACGAAGGAATCATTAGAAGTGAAAAGCTAAGTGTAACTTGATAGTGTATATCTACATTTCTCACTCTCTATACATACTTTGTAACTAGAATGGGCATTTAACATTCAGGATTCTGGGAAAGATGGGTGTGTTTTTTTTCTCTCACACACAGTGATATATCCTGCAGATTATTACACCTCTGACCTCTACAGATCTTCAGAACAAAACTATACACTTTATCTATTTGTGTTTACATAGGACTGCACAAGATCTCTCTCTCTGCTGCAGGACCACTGATTGCTCTCAGTGAATGAACGCAGCAAACCCCGCAGCGCACTCATCAACTGATTGCTGTCAGTGAACGCAGCAAACCCCGCACCGCACATGTAGACTGATCGCTGTCAGTGAATTCACGCAGCAGACCCCGCACCACACACGTCGACTGAACGCTGTCAGTGAATGAACGCAGCAGACCCCGCACCGCACACGTCGGCCTGCACAACATATGACTCAAGGGCTGTATGCAGCCTGTAAAAGGGTTTCTAGCAATCCACAATGGCACCTGAAAGAGCTTATGTAGTCTTGCCCCAAAAATAGGTGGTATTGCCCAGTTTGAGGCTTTTCTCAGGTAGTCAAGGGGGCATATTTAGCCCCCCCACATCCAACCAAGTTCTGCAGGTCTGCTCTACATAGACCTATGGGTTGTTCTTTTTTTGTGGGAGAAGATGGAACCATTTACTATTAATGTTCAGGAAAACCCCAAAAATTTCTTTGTGGGGTGGAAAAGGACAAAAAATGCAATTGTGGGATTATAATTTTAGAGTTGACTGAATAAATGATGTTTCCTTTACAGGTTGGAAGGATTATAACAAATACCAAAGTTTTAGAGTTCTCATTATGTTTTAGTACTTTTCAGAAAAAAAACTTTTTTTTTTGCATGTGCTTTGCATTACCATTTTCTGAGACCAATCACTTTTATATTTTTCCATCTATAGATTTATGTGAGGGCTCTTTTTGTGGGCTGAAGTGTAGATTTTATTGGCAGCATTTTGGAATACATCCGACTTTTCAATCACTTTTTATTCTAATTTTTGGTAGGAAAAAGTGACCAAAAAATCCCACAATTTTGGCGTTGGGTATTATTTTTCTACATGGTTCACCAGGTGGGATATTTTTAAGAAATAGAACATTTTAATGTGATGCTTTAATTTATGTTTTTTTTTTGTTTTTTTGTTTATTTGGGAAATAGCAAAAGGGGGAAGTATATAATTCATTAATCACATACACTTTCTTTTTCCTGGCTGGGAAGAGGCTGGTAATTGGTTGCATGACTTTCCAAGCTAAATTTGGATCAAGCTGAAGCAGTCCTACCAGAGTTCTAAGCACAGCACTCCTTTTCAGCAATTTTCTATAGGCTTTGCTCACTCAATCTCCGCTCCTCACAGGACCTTCTTCTCTGCTCTCCTTTTGTCAGCTCTCGAACAACCGTCTCCAAGACTTCTCTCGTGCTTCCCCCACACTCTGGAACTCATTGCCTCAACACCTCAGATCCTTCTCCACCTTCATAAGTCTCAAAACCCACCTCTCCAGTATAGCCTATACAATAACTCCACTACCATTACTCCACCCCACAAACATGTCTGCCCCTCACCTTCTGTCTCTTTCCCCTTTCCTTGTAGATTGTAAGCCCTCAGGCAGGGCCCTCTCTCCCTCTGTACCAGTTGTAAGTCACTTATCGTTATCATTGTACTTGTTTGACCTATGTTATGTATGTAACCCCCCTTGAATGTACAGTGCTCTGGAATCAATGGTGCTCTAAAATATATAATAATAATAATAAAAAAAATATTAGTCTGTGATTAGACACACACTGATTTCATTAATTGCTGAGCAGCGATACCAGTAGGTACAGCAGGTGACCGCAGAGGCCAGTGATTGGATGCACTGGATTGCAGGGGATCAAAAAGGTGAGTGCTGTTTTTTTAAGGAGGCATTTTCTGCTTTTTGATTTTTAAAAACTATCGGACAAACCTGAACAAGCTGTTTACCTCCCTTCTTTGCAGGCGCATTTTCCTTTCCTGTAGTGCTCACTGGTTTGAACGCTATAAGGCCATGTTCACACGGCTTAAACCTGGACGTATTTCAGTCCGTAATTACGTGCCGGAGTGCGCAAATTATGGGCTGAATACGTCCTAGTAACTACGGTAATCCACAGTTCTCATAGAGAACTATGGATTACGTCTCCTCTCCCTGCTTGGCGAATACGCAGAGGGGGGGATAATTGACATGTGAATTACCAGCGGCGTATACGCGCCGCTGGCAATGAATGTCTATGGGCCGGCGTGGTGCCGGCCCCCCGCTCCTGCCCCTGGCCACACGGCGTAATTGCGGGGCGTAATTTCGTCCCGCAATTAAGCCGTGTGAACCTAGCCTAACGCTTTCTTGCGCTCAGTTATGGCACAATTTTTTTCACCTTTTTTCTGTGTTATATCAGGCTTCATATTTATGTAGTTTTTAAATTAGGATTTTTTTAAATGAAATGTAATGATTTTTTATACTGAAAAAGTGGCGCTAAAATAAGTTTAGTAATTGTATCACTTTTCTATCTAAGTCATTTATATATTGGTGATATAAAGTTTTAAGGTTGTAGCGGGCTAAAATTAGCATTTTGGGCTGTCAGTATTTGTTTTATTGATATTTTATTTTCTATGTGTGTGTTTTTTTTTATTACTTTGTAACCACTTTTGTGTCTTGATTTCCTCTGTAACTGGGGCCCACTGGTGGAGTTGATTATAGGACCCACCAGTGGGGTTGATTTTGAGGGAACACCCTATAGCTACTGTACATTCCTCTTATGCTCTGCCTTGCTCTTTTGCCGTTTCGGTTCTCTCTTGCCTTTACCCAAATGATATTAGTAATGCAGCTAATAAGAACATATTCGTGTCCTCCCATGCTCAGAGCGTCGCCCGGGGGGGTAATCTGCATTTATTTGGGCCAGTCCGAGCCTGTAAACCATCACTTTCTATGGCAGGGAGCGGCGCCCCGCCGCGCTCGGCCCGCCCCGTCCTGCCCCTTATTCCGGGGATTTGTGAGCTCAATACGGCTCACAAATCCGTCGGGAATAAGCGTGTGAACACGGCCTTATACTCTGCCTCTTGCTCTTTGCCTTTTTCTCTCTGCCTTTCCCAAAGATATATATGCAGCTAAAAAGATATTTCAGGTCCGCAATGCTCAGAGGCCCACCGGGGGTTTCCCCTGTTCTACTGTGGGCCAGTCCGAGCCTGAAGCCATCCCTGTCTTATCAGTGGAGAGCACAGCTATCTCTGCATGGACATTCCAGAAAATGTGTGCAGAGATAAACTGCCACCGCCCGGACGTTTAACTATGGGTGGTTGGTAGGTAGTTAACATGTATGACACAATTTAGGACATCAGTATAGAACGGGCACAAGGACTGAGTTTGCTCCATACATGTCAGATGTTGGCTATTAGTTACAGCTGACACCCACCACCAGTGGCCAAAATCTTCAGGGCAGCATGGTGCCTAATGAAGGCTCCCAGGCCAGGGCATATTACTGTATCTATTAAACTGTGCACGAGTAATAGTAGAGTGGTAATTGTATATTATGCTACAATTTATTAGTTTTTTCACTACAGTCTGCCCCTAGTGTTCTTTTACGCTAAGAGGCCTAAAGATTAAGATAAAAAATAATAAAAGTTTTAAAAATATAGAAAATTTGAAACACTTTTTTTCCCCAATTAACATAAAAAAAAAAAAAATTATATAACTGGTTACACAGTGTCTGTAAACAACCCATTTATTGAAATATTAACTTCTTTATATGCACGGTGAACTGTTTAAAAAATCCTGAGGCTTTTTTGACTGATTTACTTTTACTCATTGAAGTCAGTGTAGAAAAATCCACAGTGATATCCGTAACAAGTCCACAGAAAATCTTATTCACATTCACCTTCAATGATAACTTAAACCTTAAATGGACTGCCATCAGAAATTAGTATTTTTGTTAAAACCTATATTCCTGGGAAACTTTTTTTTTTTTTTTTAGAGTTTTTGGCAATATATATTTTTTATTTATTTTGGCAAGCCTATGCTATTAAAAATGACATATAAAATATTGTCCTTCTCTAAATGTGAGAGCGTACTCTTAAATGGCCATGCAGACTAATTTCTCTTCAGCTGCTACTTATATCTATATAGTCTCATTATACATAGTAGGTAATAGCATAATGATTGTTCTATGGTTCTCTCTGCAGGGATAGATGAGATTAGACTAGACAAGAAGCAATACATGCAGGTATAATGAAGTAATCTTTTTTCTGCACTGGGGAGGTTTTCTTCAGTTTTATCAGATACTGCTGATTTATATTTAATATTGATACTTATTAACATTAATATTTACACTTTTCTGACCAGAACAAGGACCAGCAAGAAATGCCCTCATGGGCTATGCTATAAGTGCTCACAGAGAGGAAGTCAGGGACAAGGAAGGAAGCCATGTACATAGAGGAACTTTAATAAAATATACATAAAAAAACAACCACCCAATTAAAAAAAATCCATATAACAGTTGCATATTGCTTTTCAAAATGTAAATAGAAGACTCTTGATGGTAGTGTCACTTTAAAGGGGTTTTGCCACGAAGTAAAGTTGACGTGGGAAGCTTGCAAATGAAATAACAAACATTTTCACCATTCATTATTATTAAAAATTCTGCACCGTTTTTGTTATAGCTGCTCCTTTAGTGATCCATTGTTTACATCTCGTCTCCAGGGGATACGACCAGGGCTGTGAGCTCTATAGTCCTGGTCACACATGCTCAGACATCACTTCTCCTTTCAGGCAGCTACTGAGTGTTCAAACCCCAGGTGCTGTCAATCTACTCCCTTCCTAGTAATTAGTCAAACAGTGCAAATAAATAAAAAAGAAACCTCAATGAGGAATATGCATTGATAAAGAGAAAAAAAATCCACAGGTTTGGTTCCTGCAGGGATTTGAACCTAGGACCCTTGTGCCTGGAGGCAAAAACTTTACCTCTCAGCTACTCACAATGCTTTACATAAACATACCTTTCTTTGACTACAGGCCTGGTGATGTCATCCTGCTGGGTCACATGATATGTAATTCAAACAAATCACATACGCCCCCCTTCTGAGCACACAGAGATGAAGAGCTGGATGCAGGAGGTATTGAATGAGATCGTGGCAAAACCCCTTTAAGAATACAGCAATTTTCGGATTTTAATTTTTGTTTTTTTTCATCTCTGCCTTCCAACAGCCATAACTTTTTTTTATTTTTCCACCTATATAGATTTATCAGGGCTTGTTTTTCGCGGAACAAAATGTTGTTTTTACTGGTACCATTGACTATAACAAATACTGTACTGGGAAATGCAAAAAACAATTATTTGTGGGGTGGAGTATGAAAACCAAAGTAAGCAATTGCACCATGTTTGTAGGGGTTTTGTTTATATGGAGTTCACTGTTTGATATAAATGACATGTTATCTGTATTGTGTGGTTCAGTATGATTCTGGCAATACCATGATTTTACTACTTTTGAAAAAAAAAAAAAATTTAAACTAAAAAAGTTGCTTTGCATGGCCATTTTCTGAGACCAATAACTTTTCTTATTTCTTTCCTTTGTTAGAGTTGTGTGATTTTTTGCAGGGCCAGGTCTAGCTTTTTATTGGTACCAATCTGAAGTATATGTGACTTTTTGATCCTTTTTTATTCTACTTTCTCTAAGAGCCGGGAAACGAAAAACAATTCTGGCATTGTTTTTTTTGCTGCTTTATTTTATGCTGTTCACTGTGCGGGATGAAAAACATGATATATAAAATGGGAGTTTTACAGATGTCGCAATACCAAATATATTTTTTAACATTAGAAATGGGAAAAGGAATTTGTAATATTTTAAAAAATTATTTTAAACTTTTTGTGTAATCACTTATATTATATGCTGCAGTACTAATGTACTGCACTACTAGTACATAGGCATATCATTGGTCCCCTATTATGTCCCGCCTATTTCAGGGGGACATAATAGGGGACCAATGTTTTCCCTGATTCCCTGTGCAATTTTTTTTCAAGCTTAGAAATAAAAGGCCTCCCCTGAAAATAAGACCTAGTGGCTCTTACCTTGTTTGGGAGGCTACCTGGACAAGAGGTGCTCATTCAAGGAAAGGGCAATTGCTAGACATGATAGATTGGGGGCAATGATTCTAAAAGAAATGGAGTCACAAGAAATTGACCATGAAATTAAGGGTTTGGAGAGTCATAATGTTCCAGAAAATGATGACATCTTTGCTTTTTGTTCATAAATACCGAGATCAGTAAATGTACCATAGATTGTTGTACATGGAAATAGTCACAAGAAATTCTTGATGGAATACAGAGTTTGGCCGGTTATGCTGATGTTTGTGATGACAGAACTACAGTATATTAATACATGTAGATTTTTTTTGGTCATAGAAAAATAAGACGTCCCCTGAAAATAAGACCTAGCACGTCTTTAGGAGCAAAAATTAATATGACACTGTCTTATTTTCGGGGAAACAGGGGTAGTAGAAACATCAGCGTGCACCTATGCTCATTTTTTTCAAAGAAAACTTTTTGGATGTGCAGACCAAATATTGTTATTTACTGTTTATATGGTGGAGTGGCTGCCCCCACTTTGGGTTTGCTCCTCCCTGCACAGGTTTTTAAATCATGGCAGAGTGCTTGTATGCTGGATCTGCTCTCGCTGAAATGGGAGTCATGAAACACAACAAGAATAGGCAAATTTAGAGTAGGTTTCCCACCTGTATTAGGTCCCCTTGCCGTGGAGTGGGCTTATAGTTTTGATTAAAAATGTACACTAAGACCCAAATCTTTCTGATTCAAAGTGCGAATGCTTTACGAAATTCCTATGTTCTTTTTGATTATTTTTTAGTGTTAGTAGTGTGTTACTGATATTGGATTCTGTTTGTATTTTACTGCCACACCAGCGTGCAACTATGCTCATATTTTCAAAAAAACTTTTTGGATGTGACCAAACATTGTTTTTCTAGTAGTAGAAACATGGCAGCAATGGAGACCTTTACTTTTGGCCACCAGTGTGCTTTTGTTTTTTCAAACAAAACATTTTTCCATGTGCAAAACCAAGTGTTGTTTCTGACTATATGTAGGGAGGAGTGATGGCCTCCATTTTGGTTTTTGCATCCTGCCCACTTCCTCAGGTTTTAAATCAGTGCTGTGTTCTTTGAAGCCGGTATCTTCGCCCCCGGAAGTGTGCTGGTCTGAAATGGACCCAATATCGGTAAAAATAGCGTAGGACCCACCTGCATATGAGGTCCCCTTGAAGACTGGGAGATGGGCCATTTTTAAACATTTTTGGCCAAAAGTGTGAACTAAGAGCCTCATTTTTTTCATGTATCCTAGTTAGCAGTAATGCTTTTTCCAAATTTCCTATATCCCATCAGATGATTTCCTTAGTCCATAGTGTGCCACTATTATTTGAATTTGAATGTTTATATGTGTTGCTGCCACACCAGTGTGCATTTGTTTTTTCAAACAAAATTTTTTTCCATGTGCAAAACCAAGTGTTGTTTCTGATAATATTTCTTGGAGTCATGTTCAGCCTAAATAATCAGTATAAATGACAAAGCGCTAGTCCTGTCTTTTTGTACCAGTCCATTTGATGAGATTGCTATATAGCATGGCTCCTTCCACTCTCTCCACCTTCCTGCTTTACATATCATTCAACAAAAGCCATGGTGTGCGTCTTCTTCTGGCCTCTAGGTGACGCTGTTGAACTGTTTTTCGCTCCATATCCTACAAAACTTCCTGCATATGCTGTGTAACTGTTTGCTGTTTAACCATTTTATTCAAGGATCCAGACCTTTCATCAGAACACATCCTGAAAGCAGCTGTTGGGAAATAATAATGTTATTGTTGGGATGCCTTTTTATTGTAGAGGTCACTGCTGCTGCAGAGGAGGATGTTTATGTCTGTACTTTGATTATAACGTTAATCCCAGATGAGTAGAAATCTACTATTACCTTAAAATATTACACTTTGGGCTAGACACATGGAAGATCGGACACCAATACAAAGCACTTTAGATAAATAATGGCCGTACGTACACGTGATCTGTGTATAAATAGTATTATCACCGATAGGAATATAATGCTATTGTCATATCGCGGATCTGTCTGTTTATTTGTATTATCACACTTTATTATTTATTACTTGAGCATTATTTCCTATTGCTTATATAGTGCCAAAATCGCCCACAGCAATATAAGTACAGCTTTGTTCTCACCAAGTCTTGCAATCCAGTCTCTACATGTAGGAGTTGTACAGACATACATACACAATCCAATATCAGTAGCACTCTACTAGCACAAAAAAACGGTCAAAATGAACGTAGGGAGGGAATCACAATTTAAACTAATTCACTATGCTATATATGGGTTTGATATACTTCCTAGTCCAGATAAGCCAGATAGGTTGGTTGCATGCCCTAAATGTCAACATCTGGAATATGGGATTGCCCAAATACCCAAGGCTTCTGGAACGATTTACTGACCTTTCTCAAGGGACGGCTGAATATAGATATGGTTCTCTCCCCGTATCTTATGATTTTTCATATAAACCCAGAAGAGTCTAGTATTCCGTCATTAGCTCATTTTTATTTTTTTTTTTACGGCAAAAAGGTGTCCCTTGAATAAGTGGCTCACTCAGGACGTTCCCTCAATCGATATGGTAGTACAACAGGTTAAGCGTTTCCTATCCTTGGACAGGAGGGAGGCGGAAAAACATAAAGAAAGGTTGACTAAAGGACTCTTCAGGAAATGGAGAATTTTTATAGAATTTTTTTTGACACAGCAGGAAATAAGGGAGCATGTGAATCCGTTTAGTAGAACAACGTTGTATTTCTTTAGTGATCTGGCAGGCGATTTAGGCCCTCTCAAAATAACGTAAAGTGAGTGGACGAGGTCTTCGAGGTCTAACAATTGTATGCCGCTGGTGGGACGCGAGGTTCATGTGCACATGCACTATTTTAGGCATTGAATCTATTATGTGGTCAACTGGATGCGGTATGGATAGAGGTAGAAAGGACCTTGACTGTAGTGGCAATTGGGGGGGGGGGAGTTGGGGCATGGTTACTACTTGTTTTTATTGTTCCATTAATGATGATTACATATGATATAATGTGAAATGACACTGCTTTTCTTTAATATGTACACTTTTCTTTTTAATCTTTATATTGCTTTGAATGTGTCAATAAAAATTTGCTACCAAAAAAAAAAAAAAATGAACGTAGGAATTATTGGAAAATTTGAGGTTCTTAGTGTACATTTTTGATCAAAACTGTTATAAGCCCACCTGCCAATCAACAAGGAGACCTCAATATAGATGGGAACCTCCTCTATATGCTACCTCTCTTGGTGCCTGTTCCGAACCTCACATTTCAGGGAGAGAAGATTCCAGCTACAAACTGCTCTGCATTGATTTAAAAACCTGTGCAGATGGGTGGAGTGCAAAAACCAAAGTGGGGGCAGCCACTCCCCCATATAAATGGTCTAGAAAAACAATGTTTGGTCTGCATATCCCAAATTTTTTTTTTTAAAAGATGAGCATAGGTGCACACTGGCGCAGACATACATACATCTTGAAGTAGCCAAATGGTTTCTCAGCCGCATAATAAGACACTGGTACAGTAAACTGCATGTCAACTTTGAGACCTGTTACAGAATTTGTATGGGAGTCCAGGAACTGTATGAAACAGCTTTGGTCTATGGGCCACATGTATGAAATGGTTTTGGTCTAAAACTCACTTTTTTCCCCATAGGTTTCTATGGGGAAAAAAGTGAGTTTTAGACCAAAACCGTTTAATACATGTGGCCCATAATTTGAAGTTCCTGGGCTCCCATACAAAATCTGTAACAAGGCCCAAAGTTGACATGCAGTTTACTGTACCAGTGTCTTATTATGTGGCTGAGAAACCATTTGGCTTCAGTTGTGACGATACACATAGTGATGTCATTGAACAGGAATAATGGATCATATAAACAATGATGTCATATCACTGTGATGTCACAGTACACAAGTGGTTCCCAACTATCAGATGCCTGGGGCATCAGCTGTCCAGACCCTGCAGACTAGCAGTCATAGATGCAATGGAATAGGACCGTGGGGCTGGATGAAGTATAGATTTTTATTACTTATTTCTTCTTTTTGTCTGGCTGTTGTGATCTGATCTGGGTTCTGAATCAGTTTAGGAGACTGAGCTGGGGTATGAATTAATTTAGAGGTCTCTCAATTCATTTTGCGATCTGGTCTAAACTAATTTAGGTATTTTTTTCCCACTAACAATAGTAATAATAATAAGGGTGAGTCCACACGACGTGTTTACTGACAGACTTTTGAGCACAGTAAATGTCTTTGTTGGCAGCGTTGAAAATACACGCTTGCAAATGCAACCCCTTTCTGCCTCGTACACTACCCTAGTTATCAGTGCGTAAGCGCCACAAACAATTGACATGTCATTTCTTTTACGGTGCATACAGCATGTGTTGAAAAATATGAGTGTGAAACCATTGTCATCTGAATGGCAATGATGATTTTACCCAGAACATAGTGAGTGCTGTATATGACCATAGTTTGAAGCGTATTTGCGGCACTTACTTCAGCGCAAATACGCTCCAAAGTGTGAACATTCCCTAATAATAATAAAAATGATGTATATAGGTTTACAACATCTTTACTGTTGGTGGTCAGCTTAGACCTTAAAGGGGTTATCTCACTACAAGGATTAGCTTTCAACATGTAGGGAACAGTAAATGAAGACTTTATCCAAATATATTACTTTATTTATTTTTCTTTGTTGAGGAGATAAAAGTGATTTTATCAACTCTGAGTGCACTCAGGTTTCTCTAGGTTACCAACTTGCTCTGCCCTGCTCTTCCCTACTGTTTGTCTTATCTGAGGACAGGGATGACATTATCACACAAGTCAGCACACAGAACTGCCAACAGCTTGACTGTTATCTGATCTATCAAACAAAGGAGACTAATTACTTTTGTTTACTTTAGCTCTGAAGCTTCTCTGGACTTTAGATAAACATCTACTGCTCTCATGTCAGAGTAATTAGCAGACCTATGAATACCCAGCTGATATGCTAATCACTGCCATAGAACTAGGCAAAGTCTGACCAGGAAGAGTAATGATGCATGAATGAAAGCTGCTTTTGGCTCTGTGAACCAATGTGGTGAGACAATCCCTTTAACCTAACTGTAGACCAAGGTAAGGGCCCATTCACATTACATGTCCAGCCCTAGATGCAGGAATCTGTCAGGACCTTAAAAAGGTATCTCAATTAATACTGTGATGAAGCCACAGGAAACTGTATGACAAATGTATTCTCATCATGTTTGCTCGAACTCCCGTTTGTATAAGGGCCACATGTATGAAAACTGTCTTGGTCTAAAACTCAATTCACAATCAGAGCGCCCCTCTCATTTCATATAGTGCTCTGAAAAAATGAGAGGGGCGCTCTGATTGGTTCCTATGGGTAACAAAGTGAATTTTAGACCTAGACAGTTTTCATACATGTGGCCCTTGATGTGCTGGACACAAAATCATGCTAAGTAAAAAAATTTTTAATTTCTCGATTTTATCTCTTTCTATTTAAAGCCTCTGCAATGTAGATGTGTAGGTATAGATTAACACAGTCTTACAGTTTAGGGCCACAAATTGGTGAGCACTTTTAGAGTAGAATTTGAGTACAACTAAAGCAGATAATAACTTTATTTCTAATGTAAAATAATATTTCACTTTTTCACCCTTTCTTAATATAACATATATAAACACTAGGGGCAATTTTGTAGAAAGAGTACGTTTTTATAGTGTGGGAAGAAACAGAAATACGCAGAGGAAGCCCACAAAATAAAAACTAAATATATTTCTTTAAGTAGATGTAGGTGGTTGGGTTTTAATCCAGGACTGCGATACAACAACAGTGCCGACCACCGAGCCACTGTGCTGCCTACAGATGCAGATTTTTGGTTTTATTTGGCTTATTTCAATTTATTCTGAAAGTAAGATTTTGCTAGTTGAGATAGGGAATTGTATTCATAGTAATTCCTAATATATACCTATAACGTACAGTTCATTTCTCGTTTCCCTCTCTCCCCACTCTCTGTTTGTGATAATCGTCTGGATAACATGAAAATGAATCTTGATCTATATAATGGTGGGGCCGCGATAGGGCCATAGAGTTTGTATAGGAAATATGGTCCAAATTGGACTACATTTGTCCTATTTACTGAACATATATGGTTTATGCATTGGACACAAAACAGCGGTCTCCATCAGGATACATTTTTACGGTATCCTGATGTGGGTTAAAGATGAGATGTGAATAGGACCTCACATGAAACAGAATAGCTGGCCTGGGGAAATCAAAGTCCCTGTAGCTGCTCTCTGGTACCATCAAGAGACTACAGACCACAGTGTTGCCACTTTGCTCTCTCCATAAACAGAATATAGACAGAGTAATTTATCTATAATTACTATTTTAACTGAATTGCTCACATTTGTAAAGCAAATGATCCACACTCATTTAGACTGGCATTTAGTACACCAGTCTTAGAAGGGTTTAGAAGGAACATTCCACCTTTTCTTTTAAACAGTGTTATGCCACTCACAAAACTGCTGGGCGATTCATCCATATAGTATATGCTATGCTTAGGGGTGCTTTCACACGGTGCGGTTTTGGTGCGTTTTTGATGCGTTTTTTTGGATGCGGTTTTTTGTGCAACAATGTATAGCATTAATTGTTGTGCCTTCCTGCACAAAAAAAACGCATCCAAAAAAACGCATCAAAAACGCACCGTGTGAAAGCACCCTAAGGGTGTTCCCTGAAGTGCATAATTGTCTGACTAATTAAAGAGATGCTCTTAAAGATATATAAAGATAGTTACATAGTTTGTAATGTCGAAATAGACAGACGTCTGTCCAGTTCAGTCTACTGTGCTATAATGTTGATCCAGAGGAAGGCAAAAACTCCCATGAGGTAGAAGCCAATTGTCCTCAATTTAGGGAAAAAAACTCCCTTCCAACTCCAATCTGGCAATTAGGAAAAATCCCTGGATCAACGACTCTTCTCTAGAATCCTGGTCACTATAACTTGTTGTATTATTGGACTCTGGAAATACATCTAGACCCTCATTTAGAGAAGTCACCATGACAAGTTCCTCTGATAGTCTCCACAGTCCACACAGTCTCACTGCTCTCACAGTAAAGAACCCCTTTCTCTGTTTATGTAGAAACTTTCTTTCCTTTAGGCGTAGAGGATGTCCCCTTGTTTTGGATACAGTCCTGGGTATAAATAGATATTGGAAGAGATCTCTATATTGACCTTTGATATATTTATATGTATTTATGATATCACCCCAAAACTGTCTTTTCTCTAAATGAAATAACGCTAATCTTGCTAATCTTTCTGGGTATTACAGTCCACCCACTCCTTGTATTACTTTCGTTTCCCACCTTTAATCCTGTTCAAGCTCTAAAATTTCTTTCTTGGGCACTGATGCCCAAAACTGAACACAATACTCCATATGTGTTCTGACCAGTGATTTGTATAACGGGAGAATGCTGTTCTTATTGTGTGTATCTTTGTCGCTTTTAATACATCCTGTAATCGTACTTGCCATGACAGCTGCTTCCTGACACTGGCTGCTGCAATTAGGTTTACAGTCCACTAAGATATCTGAATCCTTCTCCATGTCACTTATACCCAGAGTTTTTCTGTTTAACAAGTAATCATGGAATGGATTTTTCCTTCCCATGTGCATAGCTTTGCATTCATCCATGTTAAACCTCATCTGCCACTTCTCTGCCCAGGCCTCCAACTATCCAAAGAGCCCTATGTAATAGAACATTATTCTCTATTGTGTTGATTACTTTACAGAGATTAGTATCATTGGCAAAGATCAATTTTATTCTGTGCAATCCATGTGTAAGGTCATTAATGAATATATTAAAGAGAATAGGGCCCAATACTGACCCCTGTGATACCCCACTAGTAACAGGGATCCAGTCTGACTATTTACCATTAATCACCACCCTTTGTTTTCTATCACTGAGCCAGTTACTTACCCACTTGCAAACATTTTTCCCCAGTCCAAGCATTCTCATTTTACTTTCTAACCTTTTATGTGGCACTGTATCAAATATATGACATCCAATGCCTCACCCCGATCCAGTCTAGAACTAACCTCCTCATGGATGTTAATAAAATGAAGTTTTATAGATGGAAGTAGTCTTAAAGGGGTTGTCCGGTTTAAATAAAAATTAAATAGTAAGCTGCACTTGCCAAACAAAAAAATGCCTATACTCACCTTCTTCAGCGCCTCTCTTCCAATGCTGTCTCTCCTCAGTCTTCTGTTTACTTTCAGAATTAGACATTACAGCTGCAGCAGTGATTCAGAAGCTACAGGAAGACTGGGGAGACCGTCAGGTAGTTCCCGTGGCGGTCTATGCAAACTTGGTCTGCTAAATTTCCATGCTTTGGATATCAGTAAGAAAGAAATTTCCTATTTTTGACATGGAGGGACTTTTTTGAAGTTCCAAGAAAACGTATCACAGATTTTACTTGTATTGTTCCATATTTATTAAGGCCCAGAGATTGGTGGGCAATTTAACAATTGAATATATGATATAATATATAAAGAAAATATTAAGGACTGTCTCTGTTTCACTTTAGACTGGGGAGACCCAGCACTGTAACCGAAGATCAGAGAAAGGGGAGTTTGGCACAGGCAGCTTACTTTTTAATTTTTTTGGAACCTAACAGTGTTTTTAAAATAATAAAGTTGGAGTGGTTTGTGCTAAATTTATTTAAAGGCCTCTTAATTGTTTTGCAGCCCTTGAGACTGTTCAAAACTCAGAAGAAGAAATCTATGCCTGCCTTGAGCCTGTATGCAATTTTCTGGCCTTTTAACTGTATAAATTTGTTATAGCGATGGAGACCATAGCCACAGTGACTAAACCCAATTTTCCAGTTTTTGGCAAATATGGTGCAAAGTGTGAAATGTTTGTGCAATATCGGGGCATGCTATGAATTGCAACAATTTTTGGCCCTATTTACCCCCAGACGTAGAAACATTTAGAAATGTGTGGTTTTGCTAACTGGGTTATATTAGTGAATTGCCACAAAAGTGGTTGCTTAATTTATATGAAACTGAGACTGCTCTCTTGAGATATTTTTTTAAATAGTATTTGTATTGAATAATGTTAAAAGTGAGTCAGAACAAAGTTTAGCTACAATGGAATGAAGTCTTTGTACAAAGCTGCACTTTTTTTTAGCGTTCAAGCATAGCATTTACATTTGTAATGTCAGTAAATTGGATAGTGATGAAAACGTAAGGGCAATGAAGCGCTGTGTGGTAGGGTACTTCAAAACAAGCTGTGAACAAGCCCAGAGGAAGCAGGCAGTGAGAGATTGGAAATCAGGCAGCAGTCCCGGATTATTGCACCACCCTTTGCATGTGCAAGTACAAAGGAGAACCTGAGCTTAATGTGTGAGTCACATCTCCTCCCAGGAACTAGGGACAGCAATTCCTAGCATCTGTTTCCTTAACTATCACCCAGAGGATACGCATTGCAAATCACAATGTGCAAAAATAGAGGCAGGAGATTACCTCAAAACAAAATGAAAAGCAACAGAGATTTCATGTAATAATACTAACTTAATATTTCCTCTACTTGATGGACTGAAATGCTGCATATTTTGTTTTAAATGAGCTAATTTTATTCATATTGACATTGCATGGAAATTTAATGTGTAGGTAGCTCTATTTGTGTTATGTATGTTAAATGTAAAAAGGCATAGTGCGTTACATGATGCAGTCGACTTTGCTATTATTCCATAATCTGTATTCTAGGGCTTGATTGTTGTACATTTACTGTTATATTGTGAGATGAATTTACAGAGCAAGAAATTAATTTCTTAGGAGCATGTAAGGAGTAGGGTGATGACCATTTTCCTTCTCCCAAAAATATATAAAAAAAAGTTGTGAGTATATCACTTTAAGTGTTTATTTGTGTTATTGCTGTTGTTTTTTGCATATGTTGTAAGTGTCTGTTGGTTGTACTTTTGGGTCATTTTTGTCTGTGCTATATGTGCACCTCTGGACCCAAAGACTTGTGGACTGGTAGGCTACAATGCAAAGCAGAGCCACCATAAGCTGTGATAGTAGCTGACAGCAGCAGTGAAAGTTTTTTGGTGGTCAACTAACAGGATGAGTTGCCAATGTCAGCGTGGGGCCAGGGAGATCTTGGCGTCTGCATAGTTGTGTATGGTGGCTCCTACTTGCTGTGTTACGATGCTGGTAGAAGAGGCAAAACAGTATGGTCGAACCTTATGAAGTGCCCAGAGAATTTGTACCTTTTAGGCTTTGGCTTGGCCAGAGGAGCTTAACCATTGTGAGAGTGTTGGTGGACTTGGGGCAGAGCAGTAGAGTGACATGGTGCCTGAGAATCTTTGCACTATGTGTTACCTACCTACAGTTTTATGGGGACCCAGAAAACTTGATGTGGCGTTGTCACCAAGGAACAGGCAATGAACGAACAGGAGGAATTCTTGCCCCTATAGAGCAGCGACCTGGAAATAGTGTCAGCCTTTGGAGAGAACTGTTTCAAAAAGTCTCTGCTTAATGTTGCTCAGAATACCTTTAGGTCTGCCATATCTAAAGAAATCCAAGATCCATTGCATTGTATCAGGTTACATTTAAAGCAGTCCGCAGTGTCTTGTTGCCTTGAATAATGTAAGTATGGCATAGGTCCATAAATGACAGATCACTAGCCTATGCCTTTACTTTATGAATGGTGGGCTTCACAATGAAGGGTTTACTCCAACAATCTTTAGATTAACAAAGGCAACATGTTGGCTTAGTGGGTAGCACTATTGTCCTGCAGCACTGGAGTCCTGGACAGCAACTGCAGGGAGTTTGTATGTTCTCTTGGAGTGGAGAGGTCTGTGGGTGTTTTAGGAGATTTAGGGTATGTTCACATGGCTTAATTTTGTGCGTAATTGAGTAAGCATTTTTCCGTGTGTTGTGCTTTATACGAGGCAAAATGCGCGCCGCAATTATGGTAATTCATAGCTCTCTATGAGCGCTATGAGTTACGCGTCATCTCCCCCTGCAAACAATACGATCGTATCGTACGCCCGGGGAGAGAAGTGACATGTGAATTATTTGCAGTGCTTACGCGCCTCTGACATTGCATGTCAATGGGGCCGACCAGGGGCTGGCCCCCCTGTGCTTTGGGAGTACGCACTGATCAGCACATGCTTCCAAAACACCCCTATTAAGCCGTGTGAACATGCCCTTACTGTTGAAACCAGAAGTTTACAGACACTGTATAAAAAGAGACATCTGCATATTTTTCTCACTATCTGACATGAAATCAGAATAAACCTTACTCATTTTAGGTCAATTAAGAACCAAAATTATTTATATATGCCAAATTGCCGAATAATGAGAGAGAGAATTTCTTTTAAGGCATTTTTATTTACTTTATGCAAAGTCAAACGCGTAATACTGTAACCATTTCATTATTATTTGGTGCATTCAAATGCAGCAAAAGGTTAATGAACCAGCCCAAAAATGTCCAGGGTAGAAAGGCAATGAAGACTTTTTATTTTTCCAAAAAAAAAAAACCAAGTAAAAGGCATATCCAGACCAACTGATTAAAAGGACCAAGAGTGGGAAAACACCTAGCCTCAGCTAAACATGTTTCGGATCCAAATGCACACAGTTAGCTGAGGGGCTGGTGTTTTTCCTAATCTTGTCCTTTTAATCAGGTTTGGCTGGATATGCTTTTACTTGTGGAAAATAAAATGTCTTGCATTGCTTCTACCCTGGACGTTTTGGCTGGTGTATTACCTTTGTCATTTTGACATTTATCTTGTGAGTTTCAAGAGCTCATGTGAACCGTGCCAGTCCCAAAGGTGAGATGAATTTTTCCTTTTTTCTGCTTTATTTGGTAGCATTGTCCTTAAACTTTATGACTCGTTTCAAATGTTTTGGACATCCTTCCATAAGCTTCTCACAATAGTTGGTAGGAATTTTGGCCTATTCTTCCTGACAGAACTTGTATAACTGAGCCATGTGTCACGGCACACGTTGTTGCTGTGGAGGAGCAAGGTGCTACAGGGGTTAATCCCTCAGTAGGGTGAAAAGCCCAGGGAGAAGCCTGGATGATTAGATTAGACAGCTCGGCTTCAAATCAGCTCAGGAGGGTCATGTGTCGCTCAGGCAATAGTGGAGTCCGGAGGCCGCACCAATCAGCATGCTGGGGCGGGTGTCCCCGGGCGGCTCATTTAAGCCAGCTCAGTTTGCTTTCATATTTGGCCTGTGAAAGGTTCCCTTTGAACTTCTCCTGTTTCCCCATTTGCTTGTTTACCTTTTTCCTTGACTTTGGCTTGCTTCATGACCTCACTCTTGACCCTCTGATTCTGTACTGCGTTACACTCATGGTTTTGACCTTGGCTTGGCTTACGTTATCTTTGGTTTTCCGATTTGTGGCGTTTGGCGTTACCCTTACCGTTATCGACACGGACAGCTGGACTTCGCGTTCCCCTGACGACCCATGCATGTAGTAGAGTAGGGGACTGCCGTCCCAGTTGGCGATATGCCATTTAGGGCAGCAAGCCAAGTAGGCAGGGACAATGGGCTGGGTTGGCGAGTCAGGGCCCCACTGCGCCCTCCCCTGACATGACACCATAGTTTGTAGGTTGCCTTGATTGTGCAAACTGCCTTTCAGCTTTTAGCCCACTTATTTTTCGATAGGATTGAGTTCTGGGCTTGTGAAGGCCACTCCAAAAAACATTGTCTTGGTTTTCATTTAGCCAATTTGTAACCAGTTGGCAGTAGCTTAAGGTCATTGTCCATTTGGAAGACCCATTTCCGTCCCAACCTTTAACTTCCTGGCTGATGTCTTGAGATGATGCTTTAGTATTGCCCCATAATCTTGTTTTCTCATGATGTCATCTATTTTGTGAAGTGCACCAGACCCCTCCTGGCAAAACAACCCACAACATGATGATACCCCCTACTCCAAATGTACAATGGTCATTATGGCCAAACAGTTAAATTTTAGTTGCGTCAGACCAAGGAACATGTCTCCAAAAATGTAGGTCTTTGTTCTTGTGTGTATTTTCAAACATTAATCTGGCTTTTATATGTTTCTTTTGAAGTAATGGCTTCTTCATGGCAGAGTGGCCTTCCAAGCATGTTCATCTCTAAGACACCTAACCCGTCTCTTTCCTGATTGGTATGATGGCTGGACATTCCCATCTTGTATGTACTTGCATATAATTGTTTGTACAAATGAGGCGAGGCACTCTTCAGGTATCTGGAAATTGCACCCAAGGATGATCCAGACTTGTGCAAGTCCACAATTTCTTCCTAATATGTGTGATGATTTCTTTGGTGTTTCCATGATGAACACACAGAGGCAGTGAGTTTTGATGTGCACATAAAATACATTTCACAGGTGAGTCTCTAAGTACTTAGATGAGCCAATAAATCTATTCATAAGGCTTCCAAAGACATGAGCTCTATCATATGGTACGTCCCAAATTGTGTTAAGAGGGATAGTAATCCTAGTGCATTCGTTAACTTTTGACTTTGCTGCAAGAAGTAAGTAATTAAAAATGCCATTAAAAATCTTTATCTCTCTTCATTATTCTGGCGATTCGCGCATATTTAAATAATGTTGGTTCCTAATTGACCTGAAACGGGTTAAGGTTTATTCTGATTTAATGTCTGGTAGTGTGGAATTATTTGCAGATGTGTATGTTTTTCTGTGTCTGTAAACTTCTGGTTTCAACAGTATAGGGCATGTCCCCTAGGCACTGGTCTTGCGGACAGGTTTTTCAGACGGCACTTGCGGTTTTGCAGGACTTCTGAAAAAATCACTGGGCGCAATACTATAAACACCACGGGCATATATGGAAACCCAATGAGCAGTTCCCCGCTTGCATGGGTTTTTGCGCCTGGCGGTTTTTCAAACACATTGTGCATGTTCATTCTTTCGTCCGGCTTTCGGACGGAATATGAACATGTGAGTGATTGGGACGGGGGGGGCTTTTCTCCACTACATTGCTGAGAAGAAAAAGCCGATCACCCCTCCCAACGTCGTTGGGGAGGCACACAATCCGGACAAATACCGGTCAAATAAACCATTAAAAAATCCGGTATTTATTCCTCTGCCGTGTTAAATGGTCCCTAAGTCTGTGATGGAGTCATTGAGCAATTACAAGTATGTGTGATAACAGAGTTGAAGCTGGAGTCTCGCGTGGAGTGCTATGCAAATCTATGATTGAACATGTGACAATTTAGTGAGTCTATGTGAAGCTGGCAATGACTTATGTAGAATTAACAAATAACGTACTGTTGAAATTGTGCTGTAATCTTGTGATTGAAATGGATGTTTCTTTAAAATTAAAGGGGTTGTCTCATCTCAAAGTTTCATAGAATGCATGAGAGAAATAATGCTGTGCTTTGCTCTGTCACTTCCTGGTCAAACTGTCTGTAATTGCATATGAGCTCTGTGTATTTCAGACTTCTCTGTTTTTAAGATTAACTCAGAAGATTCCTAGTCCTGAAACGCATGAGATTTAGGTAAACAGCAGTAATTACTATGATTTTGTCTGAAAGATAGATAAGAAACAACGCTCTCACTGACTGAAGTTCTACTGCTGGCCTCGACCTGTGTGATGAAATCTATCCCTGCTATCAGATAGAAACAAAGGCAGGGGGGGGAGATGTACAACAGAGTAGGTCACTTTGAGGGAACCGAGAGAGATCAGAAGATGGATAAAATCACTTTGTTGCCCCTTTAAGCGTATATGTAAGATCTCACTGGAAAAGATGTGACTAAAACGTCAATTGTTACCTAATATATTAAAGTGTATTATAACCATGAAGCTTGCTGTGACTTTCATTGCAAACTGCAACTATCAAGCATATCATACCATGGTTGTCTGTAAAAAAAAGTTTGTTTGTTCAAACCAATCCCAATATTTTTCCAATGAAAATGAAAGTGAAATGAGCATTGATCAGCCCCCTATATTACTGATCAGGTGATTAATCTGCCCACGTAAAAGGATGGCTCATGAGATAATTTCTATTTTTTGAAGAAAATTACTTTTCCATAATAAATGTCTAGATGGACGTTGAACTACACTGTTTTTAGAATATTATATTTGCATTAGTATCACTTTTGTGTTATTAAGTAATAATTTAACATAGAGGTGCACATGTGGCTTTAGTATGGCAACAATAGATTTTTTCAAGCATTTTCCAGCCTAAACAGGTTAGTATCTGGAAGTCATTGTTTCTGATGATAGAAAACACAACAAGACTTTCATCCTTAAATCAAAGTGCTGAAACACTTAGATGTTGCTTAGTGTTTGAGAAGATTGTTCATTGTGGTATTACCTGCCATATCTAGAGAAATCAAAGATCCCTTGCATTCTATCAGGTTAGGTTCAGATTTTAAAGCAAGTCCACAGTGTCTTGCTGTCTTGTATAATGGAAGAATGGCATAACTTCAGGAATGTCGATCATAAGAATATGTTTTACTTGTGAAAAGAAAAATGCCGAAAACCCATTACAAGACACAATGGCATGTGGTTTGCCTATGACTTTACTTTCCGATCAGCGTGGCTTCAACTGCAGAGACACTCTCCAACAGTCATGAAATTATTGTTACTTCTCCTAAGTATTTACTAACAATCCAGCAGCGTCTTATCATGTGACCACCACACAGGTTCATGTGCACCCTGGGTATCAGGTAAAGTAGTATATGGAGGGCAGATACGTCTCCAGAATTTACGCTCAGACAGCAGTCTATATCATTGACCACACACTGGTCATGTGAACACCAGGTATCCGGGTAACTGTAGTGTTGGAGGTGCAGAAACTTCTCAGTATTACCTACTCCAGCAGTGTTGTATCATGTGACCACCACACAGGTCATGTGACCCTGGTATCCAGGTAACAGCAGTGTATGGAGGAGCAGAACCTCTCCAGTGTTACTACCTCTAGTGGTGTATTATATTGTGACACCACCATCTCAGGTCATGTGACCCTGGTATCATGGTAACACGTAGTGTTATGTGGAGAAAATAAGAACTTCTCCCCAAAATTATTACTACACTACACCTTATCATTGTCTGTCAGGTGGAAACAAAATAAAAATCTTTCTTTTTTTTTTAGTTATAACTTTATTAACACCATGACATCCTCTACAGAGACAGCAGTTATACAAGTGACTATATACAGTAAAGAGGTTGCTGGAATAACTATATTAATAATAATTATTCTACCTCCATTATTCCTATTCAGTTCCCCCACAGTTGTTATTACTAACTGACTGCCAGGATGTCACATGACTGAATCCAGTTATGACTGTTATTTCCCTGGGAAAAACTATTATATAGACAGGGAAAAGGCAAAATCTATAATCTATACAAAGCCGTTTCTGTTCGGTGCTATACCTAAGGAGAGATCTACCCTTCCTGAGCTACCCGAGCCCTCCCACAAGCCAGCAGTTCTTTCCTCTACTATGCACTGAAGAGGGCCAAAAAATCCCGAAAACAGCATGTCTGGTAGTTCGAGAGGTACTGGCTGGCATAAAAAAAATCCCTTTTTGCTTTCTCAAGACTCGGTGGGTCAAAAGCAAATTGAGGATTTGTTCTTATCCAAACCACAAACAGAGGGGCGACTGGGGCTTCTCAGCCCCTTTCCCATAATGCTCTTGTGATATACAGATGATAAGTATGGGCGAAAAGGCCAAAACAAAAACTCTACAAGCCGTTCATTCGGTGCTCTCCTTAAGGAGAGATCTTCCCTTCCTATAGACAGGAATGTGAGTTGTACCATTTGGTGTTATTTCAAGTAAGGGGCCCATTGCATTGATATAAAAGAGGCATAGTAGCAGAATTTCTATTACATGTATATTAGAAAATTGTATGGTTTCCTATGATATACAAAATATATAAAAACAATATAAAGCGGACAAGCCCTTGAATTCCATGGCGCTGTACATTCGAGGGGTTACATACATAAGATAAGTTCAAACAAAGTCCAATGTCAACACTAATTTACTAAAGCTGGTTCAGAAGGAGAGAGGACCATGCCCATGAAGGCTTACAATCTACAATATACTTTTATATATGGTAATATACTGTTCTGGTATAGCTAAGGTAAATAACAGAAATAATAATATTGTATTCTACTTTATTGATTTTAAATCAGCAAACCCATCTACTTACAAGTCTATACAGTATATTAACCTCCTTAGGACATGTACCTATGTAGAGCTCATACCTCTTATGTGAAAACCGCTGTGACTACCAGCTAATTCTGCCTATTTGGCTCCTAAAATTCCCCTAGTGGAGTTCCAGTGACTTCTACAAGGGGTGTCTGATTTTGCAGAATAATCCTGTGTCTGAAAGACCCCATTCACATCACAGTTTTTGTGCTTCATCACTGATATTCATCAAAATACCTTAAAAAGGTATCCGAACATGTACCACAGCAGGGCCGACGCAGATCCATCGGGATCTACAGGATTGTAGGACTATTGTAGTCATTTTTGTACTACACTTACTCTATTTCTCAACCATGTACCTTTTACTGACTATGCTTTTGTGTCCCACACACAGAGGGCCACATGTATGAACCTGTTTTGGTCTAAAACTAACTTTTTTGCACATAGGTTACTATGGGCAAAAGAGCAAGCTTTAGACCAAAACAGGTTCATACATGTGGCCCTAAGTGTATAAGGGCAGGCAAGCATAGTCCAAAACAGACCACCCTTTAGATTCTTATGGCCTTGCTGTGGTATGTCAGGTCTATTTTTTTAACCAGTTCCTGACTGGGTTTTTTTACTTTTGAATTAAATTTACATTTTTTCAATAATCTAAAAGAAAAAGTTAAAAAAAATTTTGTTTAAAAAGTATATATTTGCCAATTGTGTGTGCTACTCTTCCGTCATGGAAAGTGATATAGTTGATATAAAGTTTCAGTGACTTTGGAGGCTAAGCTAAAAGTTGCAGTTTGGACTGTTTTTATTTCTATTAGGGCCCGTTTACATGGCAATGGACAAATACTGGTCGGTTTATCTGACCGGCATTTGTCCTGTTTTCGTGCCGTGCCCTCCCTTTTCACATTCACTTGTACAAATTCCGTCCAAAAACCGGAAGGATGAATGTGCATGTTGAATGTGTTTTGGGCGACCGGCGGGCGGAAAAACCGCCGGGTGGAAAACACGTGCAGTGGGAACTGCTGCACGGGTTTTCCATAGGAGTCCGTTGTGCTCATTTGCGGCCGGTTTTTCAGGCGGTCTGCAAAACTTCAAACCGTCTGAAAAACCGTCCGCAAACCCGGTTCGTGGGACAGGCCCTTAATATTTTTGTGAGTGTGTGTTTGTATTGATTTTTAAGGTCAGACAAAGTACTTTTTCCGATTTCCCCGGTAACTGGGGAAAGACAGTTTTCTATACTGAGTGCAGAGGTGAACCGAGTCTGTTAAGACCTGGCAGCACCTGAAACTACTGAGCCTTGGTGGTCATCTGACCACTGGCGTCGGGAATCTCACTGAGCGATGTGTATACAATACAACCATCCGGAAGGCAGAGACGGTGATAATCTTTTTTTTTTTTAGACATACACTTTACAACTAGACTTTTTGGGGAACATGTATGAAAACTGTCTTGGTCCAAGACTTTCTTTATTGCCCATAGCAACCAATCAGAGCTCCCCTTTCATTTCATACAGTGCTCTGAAAAAATGAATCGGGCACTCTGATTGGTTGCTATGGGTTTTTTGAGTAAGTAATGTCCCATTTTTTGTATATATTATTAGTGTAGGGACTTGCAAGACATGAGGACCGTTGACGTCGGTTGCGAGCTTGCGTATTGGGGCTCCTGTACCAACTAATATCTCATATTTAAAAAAAAAATTCCAGTATGTCATATACTTTTTATCTGCCCAACAGTGCTGGGGAGCGGAGGGTGTCTGTGTTTTGTGCTGGACACCCAGAAAGTGCTGGGCAGTCCGCCTAATCTAATAGTATGGGCGTCACTAATAGGTGGTAAGCCAGCATGGTGCACCACACGTATCTGTATTTATGGCACCCTTCTGTATCGCCTTATTTTTATGCAACTGTAGTACCAGCAACCACCCCCCTCATGCATTGAGAGTGTGTGAGTGGTTGTTTTATTGGTATTTTTGCATTTGTGCAATCTCCCCATGCATTATACTGTGGCTTTTCTGCATGCTGGTGTGAACTGGGATTAACTATTGTGCAGTTTTTTATCATGTGAGCAGCTTCTCTTTTTCCCAGGTAGCATATAGGCTAGAGCTGCCTGCTACTGGGTCCAGTCTAGACCAGCCATTGAGATGTGAATATGCCCCAAAAATTGCACTGTTTTTTGCTATGGGTAACAAAGAGTCTTAGACCAAGACAGTTTTCATGTCCCCCTTTATGTATGAAATCATCCTGTGGAAAAATCCCATATCCCAATAAATATTCGTATTTGAGTTGCCAAGGTTCTGTATCTTGTTTTGCCATTCTTTATCAAGAAGAATAATAGAAAAATAGATTTTATACAAAGGACCGGACTCCTTTCTGGAATGTTCGTAATGTTCTGAGAAGTTTCTGTGAGTTCCACATTGTTGCCAACTAATGTTGCATTATTTTTAGATTGAAAAGAAAGAACCACAAATTGTTTCAAACTTTTTTTTTTGGAAAAACAACTTCTATTGAAATGAAGTAAATCCACTGGGTGCATTTTAACATGCTGTTATATTTCAAGCAAAATATGGAGCAGTCTGTTAAGCTACCTTTTTCTTTGAAAGTAAGTAAACAGGAAAGTAACTCTGTACCCAATATAATTTACTCTGGCAGTGACTGCATTGGATTTAGCACATAAGAATAATATATCGTTATATTCACAAGTTATACATGTGCCATTGATACTGATTTATTAGTAACCCATGGATTCAACAGTTTTTAGACTGCGTCCACACAGCAAAGCAGAAATACTGATCGGATTCTGAATAAGAATCCAACCAGTATTTGATCGGTACACTTTTTTTTTGTGCAGATTTTTTTAACCATTTTGCAAGTGAAATATGATGGAAGAATGTACATGTACCAAGTTTTTTTTAAAAAAAAAAAGTTTTTGAAATCTGACCTCAGAAAATTTGAGCCGTGTAGACTACAGCTCAGATTTTCTATTTAAGTCTATGGTCTACATTTGACTACCACATAAAAAAGACTATTAATCCTTGCTGTGTAGCCATACCCTTAGAAAATGGGATGCTGCCTAAACTAATCTGAAAGACGAGTCCCCGAGGGGTATTTTTTTGGGGGGGGAATTCTTTAAATGCATTATTCAGCCATTTTGGATTGGAGGAGTTTTCCCTAAGTGACAACTTATGCATCCACAGGATAGGGGGTGTGTCAAGTTTGACCACCTATTTGAATAGAGAAGGGGTCATTTATGCACACTACCATTCTTTTTAAACTATTAGACTGCAAGAGATAGCTAAGTGCCCCTTTTCAACTACTGTATATTTCGCAGTCCTATAGAATTTGAATGGAGTAACAGTGCACATACTTGACTTTTGCTCTATAAAATTCCAGGGCTTGGGATTTGGGGACATTTCTTAAGATCACTATGGGTCTCAATGGTTGGACCCCTACCTATCAGAAAATTTTCAGCTATTTTATGGAAAGGGGATAACCTGACAATATGGGAAAACTCCTAAAATTATGGTGTCTTACTTGGGTGCCAGTATACAATCAAGGCCAAAAGTTTTGAGAATGATACAAATGTTAATTTTTACAAAGTCTACTGCATCAGGTTTTATAATGGAAATTTGCATATACTCCAGAATGTTATAAAGAGTGATCAGCTTAACAGCAATTAATTGCAAAGTCAATAGTTGCCTAGAAAATGAACTTTTTCCCCCAAAACACATTTCAACTTCATTGCAGGCCTGCCTTAACAGGACCAGCTAACATCGTTTCAGTGATTGCTCCATTAACACAGGTGTGGGTGTTGATGAGGACAGGGCTGGAGATCAATCTGTCATGATTAAGTAAGAATCACACCACTGGACACTTTAAAAGGAGGCTGGTGCTTGGCATCATTGTTTCTCTTCTGTTAACCATGGTTATCTCTAAAGAAACACGTGCAGTCATCATTGCACTGCACAAAACTGGCCTAACAGGGAAGAGTATCGCAGCTAGAAAGATTGCACCTCAGTCAACAATCTATCGCATCATCAAGGAATTCAAGGAGAGAGGTTCCATTGTTGCCAAAAAGGCTCCAGGGCACCCAAGAAAGACCAGCAAGCGCCAGGACCGTCTCTTAAGTGTTTCAGCTTCGGAATCGGGCTACCAGCAGTGCAGAGCTTGCTCAGGAATGTGTGAGTGCATCTGCACGCACTGTGAGGCGGAGACTCATGGAGCAAGGCCTGTGTACAAGGAGGGCAGCAAAGAAGCCACTTCTCTCCAGAAAAAAACATCAGGGACAGACTGATATTCTGCCAAAGGTACAGGGAGTGGACTGCTGAGGACTGGGTAAAGTCATTTTTTCTGATGAATCCCTTTCCGAATGTTTGGAACATCTGGAAAACAGCTTGTTCGGAGAAGAACAAGGTGAGCGATACCACCAGTCTTGTCTCATGCCAACTGTAAAGCTCCAGAAACCATTCATGTGTGCGGTTGCTTCTCAGCCAAGGGAATTGGCTCTCTAACAGTCTTGCCTAAAAACACATCCATGAATAAAGAATGGTACCAGAATGTCCTCCAAGAGCAACTTCTCCCAACCGTCCAAGAGCAGTTTGGTGATCAACAATGCCTTTTCCAGCATGATGGAGCACCTTGCCATAAAGCAAAGGTGATAACTAAATGGCTCAGGGAACAAAACATAGAGATTTTGGGTCCATGGCCTGGAAACTCCCCAGATCTTAATCCCATTGAGAACTTGTGGTCGATCATCAAGAGACGGGTGGACAAACAAAAACCAACAAATTGTGACAAAATGCAAGCATTGATTGTGCAAGAATGGACTGCTATCAGTCAGGATTTGGTCCAGAAGTTGATTGAGAGCATGCCAGGGAGAATTGCAGAGGTCCTGAAGAAGAAGGGTTAACACTGCAAATATTGACTTGCTGCATTAACTCATTCTAACTGTCAATAAAAGCTTTTGTTAATCATAAAATGATTGCACTTGTATTTCTGTATGTGATAAAAACATCTGACAAACACACATAAAAACCAGAGGGCAACAGATCATGTGAAAATATAATATTTGTGTCATTCTCAAAACTCTTGGCCATGACTGTAGTGTATTTCCATTTTTGACAATATTGCAAGACCTCTGCTTCTGATGTGTCTGCTTCTTCAGGGTACACAAAACTATATGGCTAGAACCAGTTTATGATCTAATTTGTTATGGTTTGCACAACTGTGCACATCACCCATGTTAGCAGATTTAAAGGGGTTTTCTCACTACAAAGATTAACTTTCAACTTGTAGGCATATGTAATTTAAGACTTTTTCCAAACATGTTAGTCTTTTGATTTTACCTTGGTCATAAGTTAAGAGAGATTTTATGTGCTCTGAGTGCACGCAGGTTTCTCTGGTTATGTCCATATCTTCCTTTCTCATTAGAAATAGAGAGCAGAGGGTGATGTGACCATGGATGGAGCTCACTCTTGGAGCAGATTCGTTTTCTCTAACAAGATTAGCTTTTGTTTCACCTATCAGATCACTTGTAGCTTTGTTTACTGAAAATTAAATCTCCTGACTTATATCCTTGTAATGGCTCAGCTAGTTACATAGGCGCTAAATATGCTAATCACTGCTATTGAACCACTCAAAGCCGCAGAGGGGATGAAAAGCTGTATGTGACTCATCAAAACAGCTTGGTGAGGAAACACCTGTAAGTAAGTAGAAATGTTATAATTAGGAGTGTGGGCCAACTGTGTTAGATTTGATTTTAAATACGGTCCAACACACAGATTGTACAATGCTTACCTGCAGGGCCGCCATTTAGGCAGTCCGGAATTACTCCGGTACGGAACACGGCCAGTCTGTGAAGCAAGGGGAGATCCACCGCCGCCTGAATGTACCGCCCACTTGTTTAACAGTAATGGTAGAGAGAACAGGCCACAGGCCTTAGAGGCTATCTTAATTGTTTGCACGTCCTTGCAATGTGCATACAATTAAGATGAATGGCAGGGCAGAGATACTGTAGTTGTGCGCTCCCTGCCATACATTGCTGTGCATGTGGTGCAAGGAAAGAACATCATCATACCACCTGCCCAGCTTCCTGTCCTAGGCCCCAAGCCTAAAGCAACAAGCCTGGGGCTGGGAGCAAATGGAAATGCCAGGGGAACGCGGAAAGGTGGTTACTTACCTACTGGGGCCCCTAAACTACCTACATGGGCCCTAAACTACTTACATGGGGCCCTAAACTACTTACATTGGACCCTAAGTTACCTACAGGCGCCATAAGCTACCTACAGTGGGCCCTAAACTACCTACAAGGGCCCTAAGCTACCTAACCTACAGGAGGCCCTAAGCTACCAAGCTACCCACAGGGGGTCCCAAGCTAGGTAGCTGCCCACAGGGGGCCCCAAGCTACCTCGCTAACCACAAGGGGCCCCAAGCTACCTAGCTACCCACAGGGGATCCCAAGCTACCTAGCTACCCACAGGGGATCCCAAGCTACCTGGCTACCAGCATGGGGCCCCAAGCTCCCTAGCTACCTGCATGGGGCCCCAAGCTAGCTAGCTACCCACAGGGGGCCCCAAGCTCCCTAGCTACCTGCATGGGGCCCCAAGCTAGCTAGCTACCCACAGGGGGCCCCAAGCTAACTAGCTACCTATAGGGGGCCCCAATGTACCTAGCTAATGCTCCAGGGTCCCAATGTACATACATACCGCCCGGCGGCCCCAATATACTTGCATACCGACTGGACAACAGCTGATTGCTCAGAACTGGCAGTGGACTTCTCAGCTGTTGCAATATTGAATGCTTGAAGAAAAAGCATAAAAGGTAGCAAAACTTTATTGTTGAGTATTAAAATCCATAAAAAATAGGTGCACTCTTGCTAACTCTTTCAAGCCGGCTAGTGGTCCTTGGTCACAGCATCAAGGAGTGGAGACACTCCTCCCCTTATATAGAAATCCCTGGAAATGTAACCCTTTATGGAATACTGATATACAGGAAACATGCAAAACTATTCAACAGAACTCAAAAAAACAAAACACAAGAGGGGGAGAAAGGGAGAAAAGAAAGGGGTAAAACTCCTATGTATGATAACTTTTTGGTATGCCCTTGTATCTTCTGTTAGATTTGACTTTGGAATAAATGGTGCAGGGGTCCCATGGACCTCATAGGCGTGCAGACTTCACAAAAAAAAAAACTCTGGGTCACATCTCCTGAGTATGGTTTAAGAACAATTGCTAATGGCTTGCGGATAATAGAAGGAGGCCAGGGCTGCAGAGTGGATTCAACATGTTAAGACAAATACAGGAAAGGGCAGGAAAACAAGTTATCAAAGAAACAAAAATTTAGATTAAACAGCAGCTCGTAGGTGCACCCAAAAAAAATTGCCTGGTTTGAAGTCACAAGAGGTGGAACCATAGAAAAAGATGGAAGCAACATTTAGTGGAACTGGTCTATTTTTTTTTTTTACCTATTACAACATTTAAGCTCTCACAGTAGCCTTGAGAGAGGCTTGTGTTACAGCTGAATTGTTGAGATGGGTGAATATATGGACCATTTACACCAAGTGTTGCTTCTATCTCCTTCTTTAGAGTCAGGAAATAGTCAAGGTCAAATGCAAAAATTAAACACCTTCACACATGAACAGGAGCCAAGTAATCTTACTGCTTATACATGAGGTGGCAGCCATGAGCGGTAGTTAGTTGACACTGGACTTTCCATGCTGACGTGCTGTGGAGAGCCTGGCGGCAGTGGTGGGGAGACGAAGAGATAGGGGAGAGCGACTGAGTCCTAATATAACACACCGATGAGCCTGATTGTTTTATACATTCAAGTCATCCTCTTCCATCCTGGAGAAGAGCCAATTTGCATTATTTTTTTCCATGGAGTGCTGCCTAAAATAAATCTTCATATACTGTCTTCAATGAGAATAATTTTGTAACCTGTTCCCCACAAGAACCCTGGGAGTGGTGACCCTAATGTATTTGAACTCACTAGGGATCAGATCCACTGATAGACAGCACTTCCTTCTCACTACTTGAGCACACTTACCTCTACTTGCCTGGACCTTCTGACCTGCAACATGATTAGTTTTTATAATCCCCGTTGCCCGTCTGGCCTAGCTTTCCAGTACAGATCTTTGTTTATTTAATTTTTTTACCATGACATTGTGTGTTCACATTCCATGTTTATATGTCACAGGATCAAGTAGGATGCAGTGCCTTACTGGGGAGACCAAATATGTATTTTACTTGGTGGCCACTGGATTGTCAGTCCAGCTTGAAGCCAGGAGGTAAGATTGGCTCTCCCATCTTCATTAAAGAGAGACCATTGATGCCTGTCCCTTGCAGGACCCTATGGCTTGGGGAAGTAGGGAAGTTTTGTGGGGGCCCATCTTCTTTTGGACAGTACCTGCGCTAGACCTCTACCCTTGTCATTTGTGTCTTATACAAATACAATTTTTTATGCACATGGTTGATTGAGAGAACATTCTTGGGATTTTAAAAAGGTGATAGTTCTCATCCAGAGGAATTAGTACCTTTCAAAACTGCGTAAGGTCCTATGTAACCAAACACTTTGTATTTGGATTATGAAAGTATAGCATTGAGTTTTTGTAATGGAAGGTATTTGTATACCATCACAAATCCCTAAAACTAGGGGTTTATTTCTCATTTATGGATAGTGTTGGTTATAACTTACTTATTGTTGCTTAGAACCACCAAGTCTACCACTGATCTCTGAAAAAAAGGGACCACCACCGTAGTTTGGTGCTGTGAAGGTGCTTCAACTTAGCCACATCCAGAGGACTATGTTGTAGTTTTCTATACAGTGTTGAGTCTAGAGGGCACTGGGCAAGGATATAAATAGCAAAAAGTTGGGTTCTTACCAGTAGGACCCACAAATGGTACGCAATCACGTTGATGAAAAAATTCCTTTTATGGACAGTACATAACCATGTGTTTCAACTTGATTACAGCTTTTTTAGACTTGACAATACAGTTAGGTCTATATATATTTGGACGCTGACACAAATTTAGTTTTTTGTACTGTTTACTGAAACGTATCCAAGTTATAGTTATATAATGGAAATTGACATAAGGTCCAGACTTTCATCTTTCATTTGAGGATATCCACATTAAAATTGAATAAAGGGTTTAGGAGTTTCAACTCTTTACATGTGCCACCCTGGTTTTAAAGGGACCAAAAGTAATTGTATAAATTAAAGAATTGTAGATAAAATATTTATTGCTAATACTTGGTTGAAAACCCTCTGTTGGTAATGACTGCCTGAAGTGTTGAGCTCATGGACATCACCAGATGCTGTGTTTCCTCCTTTTTAATGCTCTGCCAGGCCTTTACTGCAGCATTTTTCAGTTGCTGTTTGTTTGTGGGCCTTTCTGTCTGAACAAGGAAAATGCCTGCACAGTTGGGTTGAGATCAGGTGACTGAAATGCTGACCAATCAGTTTGGCTGCATTTGGCTGGATTCAAGCACATAGTATGTCTCTGAATACCTCAGAATTCATCAAGCAGCTTCTGTCCTGTGCCACATCATTAATAAACACTAGTGATCCAGTGCCACTGGCAGCCATGCATGCCCAAGCCATCACACTACCTCTGCCATGTTTTACAGATGACGTGGTATGCTTTCAATCATGAGCTTTACCTTCAACATACTTTTTATTTCCATAATTCTGGTAGAGGTTTATCTTGGTTTCATCTGTCCAAAGAATGTTCTTCCAGAACTGTGCTGGCTTTTGATACATTTTTATTTTTTAGCAAAGTCCAATCTAGCCTTTTTATTCTTGAGGCTCATGAGTGGCTTTCACAATGCAGTATATTTACTTCATGCAGTCTTCACTTTATGGTAGATTTGTATATTGACACACCTACATCCTGGAGAGTATTCAGAGACATTCTGTTTGCTCAAATCCAGCCAAATGCAGCCAAACTGATTGGTCGACGTGTAATAATACAGATGGACAATGTCCAAAAACATAAACCATAGCACGCCAGGAGTTTACTAAATCAAAGAAGTGGAACATTCTTGAATGGCCAAGTCAGTCACCTGATCTCAAACCAATTGAGCATCATTTCATTTGTTAAAGACTAAACTTCAGATAGAAAGGCCACAAACAGCAACTGAAAACCACTGCAGTAAAGGTCTGGCAGAGCATTAAAAAGGAGGAAACACAACGTCTGCCGATGTCCATGAGTTCAAGACTTCAGGCCGTCATTGCCAACAAAGGGTTTTCAACCAAGTATTAGAAGTTAACATTTTATTTACAATTATTTAATTTGTCCAAATACTTTTGGTTTCTTTAAAAACAGGGAGGCACATGTTAAGGAGCTGAAACTCCTAAACCCTTCATCCAATTTTAATGTGGATACCCTCAAATGAAAGCTGAAAGTCTGGACTTTATGTCCATGTCCATTATACAACTATAACTTGAATATGTTTCAGTAAAGGTGCAAAAACAAATTTGTGTCCATGTCCAAATACTGCATGCATGTATGTGTCACTGCGAGATTTAAACACCATGGCTGTATAACATACACATTTCATACTGATGTCCTTGTTAGGTTTAAAGTTATGGCTCCACTACGGCAACAACCGTGTCAAGGTTAGAGTGTATAGTTATACTTTTAATATAAAGAACCTTCTTGACAGTTTAATATGCATTTTGATTATTACTATTGCATAAAAACAAGAATACAATACATGAAATGGCTCAAGTATAACATTACACCCTTTATGTCTTACATTTAGATTTTAAGGACATATTAACAATGAAGCAGATGCTTCTACTGTTCTTGTATTATGAGCTGTACTTGATTGTACTGTAGATTAAGTATTTGATGTCTACCATTCAATATGGTAATCCTTGACTCTATGAACCTCAACTGAAATATAATAAGCTATCATCCTCAATCTTCAAATCAAAATTGGTAATTCAAGAGCAAATTTATTAATAATGGTAATTTAATACAGCAATTGACTTGTATTTGCCATTTATCGAATGCTAATTATTTCCCCTTTGACAAGTTGACGATTTCTTAATTACTTGAGGGCAATGGAGAGTTTTGTGGTGCAGGTGATAAACATTACGACAGTAATGATTTTTTGTCACATTTGTAATTTAATTGTGTAACTCTCGTGGTCTTCATTCCCAGTGTTTCTGTAGGCAGAGGCAGCCACCTACGCTACCCATAAATAGCTCTGTACTTGTAAAGACGTAAATGCTGCATTTTTTATTAAGTTTATAACCTTATAATCATAATGTCATATAATCATGATAAACTATGACGTGTCTTTTAATGTATAATGGTATTTTGCGCCTTAAAAAGGTATTCCAGTCATAGCAAATGACTTTAAATCAATGCAGTATGCCACCACTTGCAGTTTGGTGGCAGTTCACCTATGAGACCTCCCCAGTCATAATACTTAAAGAGCTGAAGACCCTTGTCACACTTTGCTTACAATGTACCAGAGTCTGTGGTCCTGTGCTGCTCCACACAGCATCCCCTTCATTCTAGGAATTGATGACAGCCCAACCATAAAGGTCTATCAGCAAGTGAGCAGATAATATGTCATCACGGCAGTCCTTTCCATATTACCAGGGATGACACTACCATTAATGTGCACCTAGCAACTGCCTAGGGTGCAACCCATAACGGGGCACAAAAATCCAGCCACTCTTTTGAAAAGTTTTTTTTAATTCCAACAAATATATTGATGCTAACTGTCTTTTCAGTGCACTTTAAATGGTAACTCGAAGTCTTCCAAATTCTAATCCACCACCACAAGAAGTACTTCACTTTGGGGTACAGCAAAAATTGGTCACTTGTGCACCCAATCTTTTTGTTGCACTAAGAATACTTGTAACACTTCCAGTGGTAATTGGCAAATGTAGTTTTTCTAGGTTGAAATTTCTCAAAACAGTCTCACAGACATGACCACTTTTGATGATATATCTGTAACTTTTTGTGAAATTGATGATAAGTATTTTTTTTAATCTCATTCTGTTATTTTAATTTGAATAAATGTAGCTAATTTGTGAAAGAAGGGATGCACTAGTAAGCTTAGTCTAGGGCTCAAAATAATTATACTGTCAGCATATTATTATATGCCCCATCATATTATCCTCTAGAATTAATACAGAGCTGAGTTCCATTCCTCCCTTCCTTGGACCCAGGACTAAAAGATAATCTACCTCAGTACGAGTTTGGTATTTTCTATGATTTTTTCCCCTTTTATTTTATGACTGTAATTGCTTGTTTGTCTCATTATTGTACTTTTCTTTTTATACTTCATATAAGCACTGTAATTTGTTTCTATTAAAGCTTAAAATTTTAGTAAGTTTGGCCCTTGTATGCTCTAAGAATCCATAGCCTTGATGAAAGTGTTTTAACCCTGTCACTGCTGGAGAGTTGTGCGTTAGTGTTTAACCACGTGAGTGCTAGCAAGTGGTATTTTGGGTATCAGAGTCCTTCCCTAAGATTTATTTTCTTTTGATTATTGAAGAAGGTGATGGGAGCAGATATTTTTGGGGTGCCGGGTCTGTGTGGGAGTGTGATTTATGCTCAGTTTACCACCTGAGTGAAAGGTCAGTGCAAGATTGAGTGGAAATAAACATACAAATCATGGGAATCTGAAAAGCGTTTGGTCATCCCTTACCCGTTCAGAGAACAGTTACTAAAAGTTGCTCATGAAATTCCTTTTACTGGGAATTTGGGAGTACAAAATAATCAAAGCCCACTTGACCCATAACTTTTATTTAGCAAATATGGGGACTGACATAGCCAACTACTGTCCATCTTGTATGGTTTGCCAGTGGGTAGGAAAGGCGGGAATATTTTTAAGGCTCTGCTAATCTCCTTGCCAATCATTGATTAGCCTTTTCAATTAATGCCTGTTGATATTATAAGCCCGCTCGAAATTTCCAGCAGCTCAGGAAGACGCTTCATTCTGACAGTAGTTGACTATGCCAACCATTATCCAGAAGTTGTAGCACTACCTTCTATATGGACAGATAAGGTTGCAGATGCGCTATTAACCATATTTCATTATGTGTTGGGTTTCCCCTAGAGATGTTGATAGATCAGGGGACCCAATTCATGTCCAACTTAATGCAGAGCCTCTGCCAGAAAATACAGGTAGTCATCCCCTATCATCCTCAGACTAATGGGTTATGTGTGCATTTTAATGGGACACTAAAGCAAATGATGCTTGTAGAGACCCAAGGAACATTATCTTCCACATATTTTGTTTTCCAACAGAAAGGTTCCCCAGGACTCAATGGGGTTCTCCTCATCTGAGCAGGCGCTAAGCAGTGTGGTGCATAATAACATGACCTAGGTTCAGGAAAAGCAAAAACGTTAGCATGATCATACTGCAAGACAGAGAACCTATATGGCAGGACAGCAGGTTTGGAAATTGGTTCCTATGCTTCAGAATAAATCATGTGCCTGTCTGCAGTATGCCAGAGGCAGAGGAAGGGGATGCCTCATTAGACCTAATGGCTGCAGTGCAGGACACAGATGTAATGTACATAATTAACCCTTTCTGTACATTACAAGGTATTTGCACAATGAGAGTTGTAATACTATGTTTTCACTGTAATTATAATTTTAGTGATATTTGCACTATAAGAGTTATGTCTGAGCTTGGTGACTCAGCCTATGTCAGTCTGCGATGATTTGCTGACCAACTGCCAAGTCATAATGATTGAGCTATTCAGTGTAAAGTGTTAATGTGTGTAATGGTTCATGCTTTAGCCCCTGTCTCGGGTGGGGACGAGCTTGTGTTCAGGCTTCTGTGCTCAATGCAGTTCTCCATGTGGGGGTCGCGGCAGCTTGTGTACCTGTGTTGAGTCTCTCTGTCCTGTCGACTCTGGCTACCAGTTACAACTCACCTGTCCTCGCTCCTGCTGCTGCTCGCTATGCTACATGTATTCATCCCCTGTGGCTTTCTCTGCGTGCATGTCCGCCCCCTAGGGTGTTTTTGATGCATTTTCCTTAGATTTAAAGCGACATTTCTTAATTAACCATCCAATTACCTGTGACCTCCAGTATTAAAAGGAACTTCCTGCCCCTGCCTCAGGGTCAGTTCATTGCTGTTCATCCTAGAATTCTGAGCCCTGTATACTGTGCTCTTGCTGAGTTAAACTCTGTATTACCAGTTTCTACAGTGATCTCCTGTGTTCAGCACTGCTCTATCTGTCGCTAAGTTTCATGCTGTCATCCTGCTGTTGTACCAGTCCACTATACCTGCCTGGGACCTGCTACCTGTCTACTGTGACTTGTCACCTTTGCCTATAACCGGTGTCCTTGTCCTGCACTTTGGCTGACACCATAGGTGGCCTACCATCTACACTCGTGGTGGTCCAGAGGATCCACAAATACCCGGCATCCACGGTGTCAGTGCATACTGACACCATTGAACATTACAATGTGCAAACCAGCAGCAGAAGGGTGGTTCTCATGGTAATAGGAGAACGGGAGGAGATGTCATAAATTGACCCTAGTAGTTTGTGTGGAGGAGAGAAGGTCATTGGGTGGTTGATGTCTACAAGATGGGTGGGGTGACATGACCCTCTGCCATAGCTCCTTTAAGAATAAAATGGAAAATGGAATTCTCTGAAAGGAGCTGCAGCCTGTCAATGTGGGAAGCTACCTGGAACTTTATTGAGACTCAGTTCAAAGTCTGTCCTGCATTGGCCTGTGGACCCATTGGTGCCCAGCTTTTGTCTCTGTCCTGGCCCAACAAACCAATCCAGTTGTTCTGGAGTAAAAGAATGATCTTTGTAGCCAAAGCTGGAATTTAAGGATATAGTAAATTGCCAGTTCTCCTCGGGTTTGGAACAATAACTCCTGCAGTCTAATCTGAAATCTCAAAGGGACTATATTTTAGAGGATCGCACTCTGCTGCTGATTTGCACTAGCTGAGAAAGGACTGTTTAACCACTTAACGACACTGGACGTAGACAATGGGTGACGGCTGCTAATTTCAGCTAACACCCACCGGTTACAGTGCAGGATGGAGTTTAACCCTATTAGACGCTGTGGCGATCACGGCCACGGTGTCTAAATTACGCCCTGGTAATATAGCAATAACTATATAAATATAGTACTAACTACCGTGTTTCCCCGATAGTAAGACACCCACGATAGTAAGACGTAGCGGTGTCTTAGGGAGGTCACCTAATGTAAATGTACCCGAAAGTAAGACGTAGCGCGGCCTGATGACGCCCACTCCCTGTGCGGGATTGAGCGCGCGGGAGGCGGAGCAGCGAGGAGGCGGCGCGGCGCGGGAGACGGGGGCAGCGAAAGGGGGCGGCGCGGGAGAAAGGAGCAGCGGGGAGCCCGGTAAGTGTTTTTCTGCCTACAGCTGGCCCTATACCTGTCTACGCTGGCCCTATACCTGCCTACAGCTGGCCCTAAACCCGCCTACAGCTGGCCCCATACCTGCCTACAGCTGGCCCTATACCTGCCTACAGCTGCCTATACCTGCCTTGAGCTGGCCCTTGAGCTGCCTAGAGCTGGCCCTATACCTGCCTACAGCTGGCCCTATACCTGCCTACGCTGGCCCTTTTACCTGCCTACAGCTGGCCCTATACCTGCCTACAGCTGGCCCTATACCTGCCTACAGCTGGCCCATACCTGCCTACAGTGGCCCTATACCTGCCTACGCGGGCCCTATACCTGTCTACAGCTGGCCCTATTCCTGCCTACAGCCGACCTATACCTGTTCTACAGCTGGCCCTATACCTGCCTATATAAGACTTTACCCCGAAAGTAAGACATACTGGGACTTTTGGGGGTAAAAAGAATGTAAGACGCTGTCTTACTATCGGGGAAACACGGTATATAGCAGTAACTTATATAGCAATAACTATGTAAATATAGTACTTCTGAAATTGTGACCCACAGAATACCGCTAACTACACAAAACATTTTGGGCGACATGTCTCATTAGGGCTGCATCATTTTTTGGGTGTATTTTGTGCCCAAAAAAATTGTTGGCGCCCTATTCTCTATATAAATGAACTGTAGTACACCAAAACTAGGCGCATTATACACCAGGCATGACACATTTAAATGTGCCTAAAGTAGGCATATTAAATTGGCTAGCAATGATAAGCTATGCGCCTAAATTATGCGATGCGCCTAAATAGGCGCATCAATTTTACCATGCAAGGTAGACCACACACCAGATTTTTGACAGCTTCATTCATTCATGCGCACTATGCACTCATTTAATGCGCCTTAAAACTAGCGTGGCAGTGCCTCTTTTCTTGTCGCCCTTTGTATCATTTTAATGTAGACTCTTCAGACAACGCCATATTACAACATTGGTAACATAATGAATAAGCAAAGACTGCAGATATGAGGTATAGCTTAATAAGGATGAAAAGGTCAAGAAGAAGAGGTCATTTAAAGTCAAGACATGATTTTCTGACTCCCATACTCTGCCAACCAGCCAGAGCAAAAGGTAGTTTCATTAGAAAACATTCACTTTGATTACCCCATTGATTTCCAGACAACGAAACAAATACCTTATCCTTATGAAATGCATTGAGCGGCCCTAATGTCATGTCTTACTTATTGACTGTGGTTCTCTGACAACATGAAAATTCTAATATTGACCAGATCACTTTTGTTAGAACATATTACAGTACATCAAAATGCAAACCCTGCATGAAGATGGAAGATTTTACATAAGTCATTTAGAGTGAATATAATACAGTTATGTACTACATATAGAACGATCAAAATATATTCTCTGCTTCTAATAAAATATACAATTTTCTAATCAGAATGACACTTTGCAAAATCATAGTGAAAGTTGCCCATTGGTAAGTTATAATCTTTTGACCACCCCCCTATTTCCAGAACAATAAGACTCTATATAGTGTTAACACCCTTTTGGCATAGCTCAGGATATTGTAACCAAAAGGGCCATTCACATGATTGGTTAGGTCCTTAGAAAGCAGTACTGAAGGTGTTAAATCACCCTCCATGGAGCACTTTTATTCTGCAAATTATTGGTGACCCAGCAGTGTCAAACTGGGGTGCCTAGTGCCCATTGTTGGAGTTGTTTCTGGGGCCCACCAGTGGAGGTGATTTGTGGTTCCACCACCGGTGGAGCTGATTCTGAGGGCCCACCCTGCAGCTACTGTACATGCTTCCTATACCCTGCCTCTTGCTCTTTGCCTCTTTTTATCTGCCTTTCTGCCTCTCCCAAGGATGCATATGCAATTGAAAAACAACTCCAGTTCTGTCATGGTCAGGGGCCCATTGGACCAGTTCCCCCATGGACCAGTCCAAGCTTGTACTGGCATGTCCTAATTGCAAAGGGTTTACTGCAATATTTCGTGCCGAAATTTCCTAGAGATCGTGCCGACTTTGTATATTACAGCTGACTCTCTTCACCATTGGTGACAAGTGGAGTTTACTCCTCCGGCCGTCGATTAACCCCTTAGTTGCCGCAGCCGATCGTGCTGGCAGCAGTTAAGGGAGAGACCCGTCCCATTAATGTCGTAAAAAATCAATCAAAAACTCATATAAACGCCAAACTTGATACCAAGGAAAACGTCAGCTCATCCCACAAAAAAAGCCCTTACAAAGCTCTGTATACAGAAAAATAAAAAGTTAGAGCTATCAGAAGATAGCGATGCATAAACATTGTTTTACACAATAAAAACACTTAAAAAAAAAAGAAAGTTCAGCTACATAAAAATCTATATAAATTGGGTATTGTGTACTGGTATCAAGCCACAGAGTTAATAACAGTACAATACTGCCGGTGGCGGTTTTTAAAAAAAAAAAAACGCTAAAAAAAATGTCCCCTGAAAAATGGTACCAATAAAAATGTCAATCCATCCCACAAAAAACAAGCCCGTACATAGCCCGTATCAGAAAATTAAAAATTTTTGGGCTTCCAACTTGGCATGAAAAAAACGTGTTTTCCTTTTTTGAAAAAAAAATTTTTTTTACTGGTTTAAAAGCAGTAAAAACAAAAAAAAATAAAAAAATTGGTTATTTTGTAATTGTTTTGAAACGGGAGTAAAGGAGATGTCTTTATACGCACGGTACCTGTTAAAAATAAAAAAATAAAAAACAACCCCAGGATTCTGTTTTTTGTTTAAAAAAACACCCAAAAAAACCTTGATAAAAGTGATTAAAAAGCTTTTATATGCCCCCATGCTAAAAAAATATGGAACACCTGTGCCCCCAAAAAAAGCACAATACACCCCAGATGGATCCTTAAGGATGTTATCCAAAAATGGGGGAAATTCGGGAAGGTTTCACCTGTTCTTGTACATTGGAGGAATTGTAAATGCAACATGGCACCCACCAAAATCTGGGTTCCAAACACCAAATAATGCTCCTTCCCTGTTAGGCCCTGTCATGCACCCAAACAGCAGTTTTCACCCACATATAGGGTATTAACAAACTTGGAAGGCATTGTGCAAATTTTGGAGACCTTTTTTTCCATGAAACCTTTAAAGCTAAAATTGCAGACTGTTGGAAAAAAGTTTTGTGTTTTTTTTCATTTTCCCAGTCTAATCCTAAAACAATCTGTGAAACATCTGTGGGGTCGATATACTCACTGCACCCCTGGATATATTTTTTAAGGGTTGTAGTTTCCAATATGGGGTTTATTTAGTTTTAGCACCTTAAGGTGCCTGAAAACCCCTAAAAATGCGCCTAAAGAACTCGTAATGAAATATTACCCCAAAGCCCCGGTAGGGACCCCCCTATTCTGAGGATTGTCGTGGAAAAATGTGTGTTAGGAAACTAGGGGAACTCTAAAAACGCAATTGGGGAATCAATTTTTGATTTAAAAGTTTCCTGTCCATTAGGGGCACCAACGAAAAAGGGGTAAAAATTTAAAAAAATTTCAGAAAAAATTTAAAATTTTTTAAAATTTTCATCCACTTTGCTTTGATTTCTGTAAAACCCCCAAGGTTTGACAAATTCCTAATGTGTTTTGAGTATTTTTTTAAGGGGTCATTCTTAGGTGGATTCTTTTTATGGTGGTTCAAAATCAGGCCCCCAAAAGCCAGTCAGAACTAAAAATGGCCCCAAAAAAAAATTATAAAAATTTTGAAACCCCCCCCCCTATTTTGTAAAAAAAAAAAAAGACATTTAAAAATGTGCCAATGTACATGACATATGGGTTATGTGTTATAAACAATTTTGTTTAGTATAAAATTTGTTTAGTGGAAAATGTTTGAACTCAGAAAATTGCAAATTTTTCCAAATTTTCAAAACATTCCAAAAATGTCTGACTAACCTAAAGCACAATGTGTCACAAGAAAACAATCTCTGAATCACATGGATAGGTAAAAGTATTAAAAAGTCATTCCAACATAAACTGTCATATGTCAGATTTGAAAAATGGGGCTCAGTTTTTGGGGCCCAAAAAACGTTCATTTTCTGAAGATGTTAAAGGTGCAATCAGGGTTAAACTATTGCGATGAGTCAGCAGGGTGTGAGAATACAATGGCACGGGATCTAAGGAGCACCAACTTCTGGTGGTCTTCAATAGGCAAAATACAGAAACTGTTTTGCCTAGAATTGCTTCTTTAAATTTCTTAAAATAGAAGTCATACAGCTCCACAGTCGCCAATCTCATGCCGGGCATGCAGTGCCCACCCTCATAACAGTTCCAGCCTAATTGTTGGAGGCAACAAATAATGGCTTCTTAAATAAAAGAAAAACACACTCCACTGTCTAGGTGAGATTTTATCATATATTAATTTAGTGAAGAGTAGAAAGGCACTGCATCATGTAGATCATGGTCATTATACCATAATCTAGCCATGTTCAGTGCAGAGAGTACCTTTCATCATGCAATAAATCAGTTTCATAGCATATTCACTTCCAAAGTGGGCAGAAGAAGATGAAGACCTCAGTCAGTGCATGTCCCTCCAAGACCATGTCCAAGCGGTTCTTTATCATTTGATGTTATGAGTATTTGTGATGGCAGTGGCTAGTCCTTCTGGAAGGAGCACTTATCAGCATCATTAATCTCCAGAGTTGTGTTGCTTGTCAATATATTAGTTTTATATACAGAATGGCTCCATCAACTGGTCCCTGGGCCATTGGTTGTGACCAGCCATTTCTTTGTCTCCTGATTGTTAGGTCACCAGGATTTTCTGTGTTATGTCTGTCTTCTGTTGTCTGTGTTTGTTGGAAGTGGTTGCATAGAAATTGCTATGACCTGCGTGTCAGTGACCCGGGTGCACTTGGGCTCTGTTTTCAAACGGGGTCTAAAACTTTTTTGTTACCCCAAAAAAACCAATCAGGCCCCCTTTTTTTTTTTCAGAGCACCCTATAAATGAAAGGGGGGCTCTAAATTTTATTGTATGGTAAAGAAAGTCTTACACCTAGACAGTTTAAATACATGTCCCCCTTGGAGCTCATTTGAATCTGGCAGTCTGATTGCAGAGTACACAGCAAGTTCCTGTCTAGTCCTGATGTGTCTAATTATTTTTTCTTGAAATTTAATGTTTTGTGCAGTTGTGTCAAGTACTAGTATGTTGTTGTTTCTCTCTTAGTTCCATTTGGCCTACTTCTAGAGTTTGTAGTTGTAGAATATCAGTCCAGATTGTCTTTTTTTTTTGCCCAGGGAGTTGTTGGGTTCTATAGCTGCTTTATGTATTAGGCTTATTTGTAGCATAGTGACAGTTTTTGGGAAAGGGATTCTGGTCTTATGGACCGCTGTAGGGTGAGGTTTAGGGAAAGATTTAAGGACAGTTAGGGCTGGTTGCCAGTATTACTCTCTCGTTGCCCCTCATCAGTACATGCACTTTACTAATACAGTTGTTTTACTAATGAAATGTTCATCAGGACTTGTGGCTTCAAGATATAATGTCTCATTAAAGATCATTGTATGGCCAAAATATTGTATGCTTGTAACGGGTGCCGCCGCGTCCCGGTCCGCGGGTCGCTGGTGCACCCGTGTCCGTCTCTGCGGGCACCCGGCGGGCACGGGTGCCGCCGCTGGCATTGATACTGGCCGCGGTCGCACCCGTCCCATCCACTCACCTGACCATACTCCTGTCCTGCTCTCCTCCCCTGTCGGCCAGAGTGCGCGTGCGCACTCGTTCATGGAAATTTAAAGGGCCAGCGTGCTGGTAATTGCCGGGCGCTGACCCTATATAGTTTATGGATCAACGTCACTTCCCTGCTGGATCTTTGTTGCCTATGCGCCCTAGAGAAAGCGTTCCTGAAGTGTTTACCGTCTTGCCGTGTGTTCTGACCTCTGCCTACGTTTATCGACTCTGAACCTTTGCCGCGTGCCCGGAAATTGCCGCCTGTCCCCGACTACGCCTCCGTCTCACGATTCTGTACCACGCTACACCTCGGCTGCCACCGCAAGCAAGTCACGTCAGGGGTAGCGACCTGGTAGACTCCCGCCGCAGCAAGTCCATCCCGCTTTGCGGCGGGCTCTGGTGAAAACCGGAACCTACTTAGGTTCCGCTTCCTGGCGAGGCTTAGGCCATTGCTTGCGGTGGTCCAGCGGATCCACTACCACGACCGTTACAATGCTAAGAGGCCATTGTAACTTGATAGTACACTGTAGAGTGGCATAAGCTATCCTGTGTACTGGAGCATTATCTATCACAATGCCACCTGTCCATTCGCTAGGAGCTTGTTTCATTCTTGACAGGTGAAGTATAAAAAGTGTTGTTAGTCTCTGGAAAATTGCTACTTGAATATACTTTCATTTAAAATGTATTTTTAGCACTGTCCTCACAGAGATAAATAAATGTAAAATGATCTGATATTGAGTTAGGTAATGCCAAAGTGTTAATTCAAAATGATGTCACCCTGGATAAGACTGGCTGGAATAGGCTTTCCACCATGGCAGTAATTTATATCAATAAACTTTTGCTTTAGAAGCCAAATGTCTTCAATGATTTACCTATCCCTTAATGCTCCTGATTTGCATTTGTAACTTACTGAGATGTTGGCATCAGAGAAGATGTTCTGAAGGAATATAAACATACCGAGCCTGTATTCATACTGATGCCCATGCTTCGCCAGGCTACTCCAGTGCAACTAGAAGGTTGTAGCTAAGATTATCTATAGATTTGGAAGAACTGTAGATATTAATTGGCTATGGACTGTTCATTGCATATTGAAACCATAACTCTATGGAAAACTGGTAATTGGTTCTGAGTTCCCAAAATGTCACCTACATAATGCAAAACGAAGATTAAAGAGAAAGAAGCAGAAAACTAATCCACAGAAAGCCAGAAAGAGCTGCTGGAATCTGGAAATCTTTCTGTTGAGGACAGGAGCTTCTCTGGATTATGTACTTTAAACACAATGCACCAGAAATAAAGAAAATGGGGCACTCACCTGGTGCCCAAAGGAGCCGCTCATCCTGGCACATGTAAGAGCAGTACAGGACATGTAGTGTCACACTGTGCTGTACAGAGGCGGTATTAGAGCGTCAATCGCTGCATGCATTGCACTAATATAATGGTTTTACAAGTAAAAAGTTGATGATAGTAGGCTGGATCAATGCCTGGGACATTATGGGGGACATGTATGATCGGGCTTTTCACCTGTTTTCAGGCGTATACTGCGCCTCACTGTGCCGGCTCCACTGTCGGACGCACTAATGCGATGTTAGACGTAAGCTTCGCCACTTTATAATGCGCCTAACAGGAACCGGTGCGCTGTGGGCGTTCTGGGGCGGGACGCACCAGATTCGAAAACTCCAACGCATGTATGAATGCCGGTCGGCAAAGTGAGGCGCATTATAGCTCCGACAGGCAGACCTATTTCAATGTGGTCTACCTGAGCCGGAGGAGGCAAAGTGGAGCTAGCAATTATTTTAATGGGGAAAAATGTCCTCGAGGTGTACAGTTACACAGTACAAGAATAAAAATTATTTGTAACTAAAATTTATTAATTAATAAAGATAAATATCCAAGTTGTATAAAAAAGATTTCAATGTGTTGAAAAAGTTGATCATTTAAAAATAATGGAAATATATAGAAAAAATATCAACTATAAAATGTCTTTACAATTCCGAGAAACTTAAAGTTATTTTACATAAAATAAGCCACTGATGAAGTTGTACTGATGTTAATTTTTTTCATTTTTAATACCAACAATTTGAGATGTATTTTTGCTGCTTTCACTTTTATTCTATTTAGTATATACAGCAAGAGCCAGCACAGCACAGGTATTGCTGGGACCTGTGGTCCTCCAAGCAGGATTTCTATTCACTGACATGCTTATTGATTTATCTCTGATTTCCAGCCCGTCTAGAAACGTAATACATGTTAGGCGCATTACTTATGCGCCTAAGTTCCGCAATGCGCTCACACACAGGCGAGCCGCGGGGAACTTTACACTGCATTTATGAGCGCACTTCGGGCACGGCCATACATCAGGCGCAGTTTTCATGGAAAAAACGCGAAAACGGGCGCTCCGACGCGCCGATCTTCATTCATGTCGCCCTATATGTTGAAACCACAATCAACATACAACGTCCCAGGAAAGCATATTGTATGTTTAAAATATTATATCCTGAGGCCATTGTAACTTGAGGGACCTCTATAATTAGATAGATACTAGATAGATAGATAGATAGATAGATAGATAGATAGATAGATATGAGCTAGATAAATAGATCTGGAAACCAAGATCAGTAGTTACCCTTCTATCTATCTGTCTGTCTGTCTGTCTGTCTATCTATTTGTCTGTCTGTCTGTCTGTCTGTCTATCTATTTGTATGTCTGTCTGTCTGTCTCTATCTATTTGTCTGTCTGTCTATCTATCTATTTCTAGTGTCTGTTTGTCTATTTGTCTTTCTATCTTAATAGTATTTATCTGTCTGTATATCTATTTATCCGTCTATCTAGCTGCCTAAATCTATACTCCTGGATGCCCTTCAGTCTATCTATCTATCTGTCTGTCTGTCTGTCTATCTGTCTGTCTGTCTGTCTGTCTGTCCCTTTGCCAGATTACTCCTTATGTTTTGCAAAGTAAAGCAATCATTTCATACTGTCAAATGTGACACTACATTGTTCTCCCTAATCCATATGATATGAAGAACCGAAGTTGCAATATTCCTGGAAATTGTAATAGTGAGATAAATGCATTTTTTATTTTAGATTTAGGAATTGTTATCACTAATTGTTATCGCTGTATTTGCCCAAATCACACGACATAAAGATAAACTGCAATGAGTACAATGTCACCCTGAGTTAACAGTTGTTTTTTGTTTTACTGAAGTCTTAAAAGCCCAGCCACACTAAACTTCCTATTTCTCGAGACATAAGTCTTCTCCCCTTGGGAAGAATTGCCATATGTATAAATGATGACTTAGGAGGATTCCAGCTAAGTCATAATTTATAGATAATTTATTACCAAGCACACATATTAATTAGGATTTGGTGGGAGTAGGAGTAGGATAACTCAGCTCAATTGGGGAGCTCATCTGCTGCTATCTGTATAATGTAGAAGGCCCTCAATGAGCATTATACATGTGGAATTAAAGAAGACAGAAGTGCTAATAAACTGCTTGTATTTTCTCTCCTGGGGCTAAATGACAGCCAGGCTCTCAATATTTAGCTGCAGTCAGCTTATACCAGCACATACATCCACTACGGTGCTGGTTTATAGCCAAGGGACACACTGTGTGCATGTATGTTAAATGATCTCCAATAGAGTTTTTCCATCGTAGGCATTTAAAGTATATCAACATGAAATGCCTGACAAGAAGGAGTCTAATTTTTGGCATCTCCATGTGTTGGAAAGACAGGATCTGAGAAATGTCCACAATTTCATGCAGCAATTTCTGTTTTAGACTATGAGAGTGAAAGGGGTTGCACCATCAGATGTTTCACACAGTCAGCTTCAGGCTCCCACTTCCTGTTCAGCCTGTGGGTGGTTCTACATCAGTGACTGACATTTCAGCTCTGCTATTCCTAGCTTCTCTTCTGCTGCCGATAAGACACAGCAGGGAGTGACATCACCAGGGCTGCTACAGCATGGAATGGTGGTTAACAGCCTAGGAAACCTTCTGTACAGGAGATATGAACTGCTCTAACTCTAAAATGAAGCAAAATCAGGACAGCAATGTATTTGATCATAATCTATATAACCTTTGTCTACATGTTTAAAGCTAATCAATGTGGTGAGAATACCCGTTTACTAAAAGAAGTGCAAAAGCAGAGCTCTGCTCTCTCTGAAAAGCCAATAGACTTTAAAGGGTTGAGAGGTTGAATACAATTATGCATAAATGGGGCCAGGGTGGGAAAAATCGAAAAAAGTGATCCTTACCTCCCAGTTTCCTATCACTGCCTCTCTGGTGCTTCACTGCTTTTTACTTCTGGGTTCTCTTCCTGACATGCAGGAAAGGCCATAGTGAGTGAATAAAGCACAAGCCTCCATTGTGTGGACTGGAAAACGGAACTGAAATGGAGGTAATCCCAGAGAACTCCAAGACAGCAGCGGCGGGGACTGGGAGGTAAGCATCGCTGTTGCCGATAAGACACGGCAGGGAGTGACGTCACTAGGGCTGCTGCAGCATAGAGAGGTGGTCAACAGCCTAGGAAACTTTCTGTACAGTAGATAAGAACTGCTCTAACTCTAAAATGAAGCAAAATCTGGACAGCAATGTATTTGATCATAATCTATATAACCTTTGCCTACATGCTTAAAGCTAATCAATGTGATGAGAATATCGGTGGGAAAGCTGGAAAAAAAATATCAACTAGACAACCCCTTTAATGGAGAAGGTCATGCACAATCCAATATAGTATATGGAGTATGCATCTGCTAAAAATCTACAAATAGGGTAACTAGACCCCTGTTCTGCTTATAAGTTAGGATCTGCATCTATCAACCATTTATAGCACCTTGTGGGAATGCCTTACATTTCTAAGGTTAGACTATTCTTTTAAAAGGGTCAACTGCATCTCCAAAGATGGAAAAAAATCAGGGTGTATGTCATAGGTCCTAGAATAAAATTGCTATAGTTGACAACATAGACTTCTGGGAAGGAAGGGAGGGTATTTATCCCCTGTATAGAGTCACGTCTCCATTGCCCATCATGCTGTTACCACTTAGCTTACTTGAGTGCTCAATGCCTGTCCCTATACATTATTTAATACATGCTTTTCTTGCTCATATGCCTTATGTATGTGATTTGTAATATTTAACGGCTATTACACCTACGTATAGCACTTTCCTTTTTATATATAATCTGCATAAAAGGTTGAGTCACTTTATAAATGCTTTTTATTACCTATCTTGCTCCTTTTAATACAGATTTGTTCCATATGTAAGCTTAATATGTTAAAGTGATCACAAGCAGAAGCAGATGCAACCTTAAATTAGTTGAATATATTAGATGTCATAGTAAAAAGAAATGTATTAGTTCTATTTTACCCATGGAATTATCAACCAAACTTTGTTACAGCCCTCAGAATAGAAGTGGGGAAAATAACATGCAAGTAGTTTTTTAGGAGATCTAATAGATTCCTTAATTTAATGAGGATTTCTCCATACAGAATTATTGAGTTTTGTCTTACACCAGCATCATGATTAATGGAAACTGTGGAGCTTCAACAGATTCATTTTCCAGTGAATCCAAACAAATTTTAATGGCAAGAATTGCTCTGCAGACTATGGTGTCATTGCCATCTGAAATAGTAGGACTCTGACAAAACCCCCAAAGGAGACTTCTGCCCATTGGCGCAACTATAGCCAAAGCAGCTATAGCAAGATGCTGAGGGGCCTTCTCATGTGTTAAAAATTTTGGCCGACATGTACGAAAAGAGGCGCCACCACATCAGTTTTAAGGCACATTAAATGAGTGTATAGTTTGTCTGAATGAACAAACCTGGAAAAAATCTGGTGTGTGGTCTACCTTGCATAGTAAATTTGATGCGCCTATTTAGGCGCATTGCATAATTTAGGTGCATTCAAATGTGTTGTGTCTGGCATATGATGCACCTAGTTTTTTTGTATGACAGCTCATTTATATAGAGAATAGGGCTTTAAAAGTTTTTTTGGCGCAAAATACACCAAAACGCATTCGTATTGGGACCTGTCGCCCTTTACCTTTTTATAGGGAATAACACGCTGCTGTTTTTCTATTATCTGTCACTACTATATAGTTCTGTAATATGTGACAGTATTAGGGCTTGTTCACACGACGCTTTTGTGATCCGTTTTACGGATCCGTTTTACGGATCCGCAAAACGGATCTAACAATTGTCAGGGTGATTAACATTGCTTTCAATGGCAAAAGCGCATCGCTGTTCACACGAGTGATCGCCGATGCGCTTTTCGCGATCCGCTTTTCGGATCCATTTTAAGAATTGACATGTCAATTCTTCTTGCGTTTTACGCAAGAGAAATCCCCATAGGAAATAATGGAGTGCACTTTTGGCATCCCGAAAGCGGATCCATAAGCACAGCATAAATTTGGGTGAGATTTGGATCCGCTTTCGATGCCAAAAACGCATCCGTAAAACGCATTGGATTTAAATTAAATATAAAATTTGAATATTATGTTTGGGTTATATTTAGTTTATAAATGTATGTAATTATATATATATATATATATATATATATATATATATATGTATATAATAGTATATTTATATATATAAATATACTTTTGTATAGTATTTATATATAATATAAATGTATATGTAACGGGTATGGTGGATTCGCTGGACCACCGCTAGCGTTGGTGTAAGCCACGTCAAGGAACGGAGTCTAAGTAGCCCCCGGTTTTCACCAGAGCCCGCCGCAAAGCGGGATGGACTTGCTGCGGCGTGAGGCTACCAGGTCGTTACCCCTGACGTGACTTGCTAGCGATGGCGGCCGAGGTAGAGCGTGGTACAGAGTCGTAATCCGAAGACGTAGCCGGGGACAGGCAGAAGGTCAGGGCAGGCGGTGGAGGTTCGTGGTCAGAGACAGGCAGACGGTCAGGGCGGGCGGCAAACAGGCAAGGTCAGGAACGTAGCAAACGGACTGGTACACGGGCGATCAGAACAGACTCTCAATACTCTCAAACTAACTGGACGCACACCAACGAACTGGCAAGGTGTGTTGGGGGCGTGTACCTTAAATAGGACCAGCGCCCAGCAATAACCAATTACTGGGGCGCTGGCCCTTTAAATCCCGACCAGCCGTCGCGCGCGTGCAGCCCTAGGGACACGGGCACCGTGCGGCGGCCGGAACAGACAGGGCAGCGTTCACCGGAGCGTGGCTGGTAAGTGCCGGCGCCCGGGCAGCAGGGAGATGGGCGCGGGCAGCCGCGGCACCCGCGCCGAGAGCCCGGGCAGCAGGAGATGGGGCGGGCAGCGCGGCACCCGTGCCAGGAGCCCTGCAGGCAGAGGGGATACCGCGGGGCGCAGCGGTGCCCAAGGCCCCCATGACAGTACCCCCCCCCCCCCCTTAGGTCTCCCCCTCTTTTTTGGAAACCTAGCAAGGAGGTCAGGGGACAGGTTGGCCTCAGGTTCCCACGAACGCTCCTCAGGCCCGAACCCCTTCCAGTCAATAAGGAAGAACCGCTTCCCCCTCACTGTCTTCTCCGCCAGGACCTCCTTGACCTCAAAGATGTTATCAGAATCGGCCACAGGAGAAGGCGAGACAGATCTACGGGAGAAGCGATTCAGCACCACAGGCTTGAGGAGCGAGACATGGAAGGAGTTCGGGATACGCAGAGTGGGAGGCAAGCGGAGCTTGTAGGACACCGGATTTAACTGCCGAAGTACCACAAAAGGGCCCAAATACTTGGGACCCAGCTTGTAGCTGGGCACTTTGAAGCGAATGTACTTGGCAGATAGCCAAACCCTGTCACCCGGCTTAAATATGGGCGCCGGTCTCCGGTACCTGTCGGCCTGGGCTTTGATACGAGAGGAGGCCCGTAGAAGGGCCTGACGTGTGACCTGCCAGAGAGACTTGATGTCCCGTACTTGGGCATCCACGGCGGGAACGTCACACGAAGAAGGCAGAGGGAGAGGCGGGCGGGGATGTAGCCCAAGGACAACAAAAAAGGGAGAGGCTCCTGTGGATTCAGAGTCCAAGGAGTTGTATGAAAATTCCGCCCAGGGGAGGAGGTCCGACCAGTTATCCTGGCGGGCGGAAACAAAATGTCGTAGGTAGGTCCCCACCACTTGGTTGACCCTCTCTACCTGCCCGTTGGTTTGAGGGTGATAGGCCGACGAGAAGTCCAGCTGGACCCGTAATTGAGTACACAGAGCCCGCCAGAATTTAGACACAAACTGGACTCCTCTATCAGAAACGATATGTAACGGGAGCCCATGTAGACGAAACACGTGCTGGAAAAAGTGTTGGGCCAATAAATGGGCGGAGGGTAACCCGGGCAGAGGGACAAAATGGGCCATTTTAGAGAACCTATCGGTCACCACCCAAATGACTGTATTACCCGATGAGGCCGGGAGGTCGGTAATGAAGTCCATGGCGATATGGGACCAAGGACTTTCAGGCTCTAGGAGAGGTAGTAGTAGACCCGAGGGTCTGAGGCGAGGGACCTTGTTGCGTAGCACAGAGAGGTGCAGGCCAGGACATAATCTCTAACATCATGAGCCAGGGTGGGCCACCAGTAATAGCGGGAGATTAACCGCAGAGATTTATGCACTCCAGGATGGCCAGCAGCACGGGAAGAGTGTCCCCACTTTAGAATACGAGGCCGCATGGCCGGGCGGACATAAGTCTTTCCCGGAGGTGGGTGTTTAAGCTCCACGGGGGCTGCCGTGAGGAGCCGTTCTGGAGGAATTATATGCTGCAAAGGTGCTTCTGTGCCCACAGTGTCAGAGGATCGAGAAAGGGCATCCGCCCTGACGTTCTTCTCAGCTGGCCGAAAGTGAAGGAAGAAGTCAAAGCGGGCGAAGAAGAGGGACCACCTGGCTTGACGAGGATTTAGACGTTGAGACAATTGAAGATAGAGGAGGTTTTTGTGATCTGTGAAGATTTCGAAGGGGTGGCGAGCCCCCTCCAACAAGTGCCGCCATTCTTCTAGGGCCAATTTAATGGCCAATAGTTCACGATCTCCAATAGAATAATTTCGCTCGGCTGGCGTGAAGGTTCTTGAGAAGAATCCGCAAGTACGCAGTTTTCCGGAGGCAGACTTTTGCAAGAGGACAGCTCCGGCACCTACAGAAGAGGCGTCCACCTCTAGAACAAACGGATGCAGTGGGTCCGGCGAGATAGCACAGGGGCCGAAGCAAATGCGGACTGAGATGCTCAAAGGCTTCTTGAGCTTCGGTGAGGCCAGGATTTGGGTTGGCGTTTTTCTTCGTCAGTGCCACCAGCGGGGCCACGAGCGTGGAGAAATGTGAGATGAACTGTCTGTAGTAGTTCGCAAAGCCTAGAAAACGTTGGATAGCCCGAAGACCCACTGGTCGAGGCCACTGTAGAACTGCAGACAGTTTAGAAGGGTCCTCTGGAGTCCTTGATCCGAGACTATGTAACCCCAGGAAGGGCAACGAAGTGCGCTCGAATAGGCATTTCTCTAATTTGGCATACAACTGATGTTCTCGGAGACGTTTGAGCACCAGGCGGACGTGATGGCCGGTGAACCTTCGGGTCCGGAGAGAAGATCAGGATGTAATCCAAGTAAACAATGACACAGACATAGAGGAGGTCGCGGAAGAAACTCGTTGACGAAGTTCTGGAAAACGGCCGGAGCGTTGCAAAGGCCAAAGGGCATGACCAGAGATTCGAAGTGGCCCTCACGGGTGTGCAAGGCTGTGTTCCCTTCGTCGCCTTCCCGAATACGAATCAGAGTGGTAGCACCACGAAGGTCCACTGTCGAGAAAATTTTTGCGCCACGTAGGCGGTCAAATAGCTCCGAAATCAAAGGCAGGGGATATCGATTCTTTATGGTTATCTTATTTAGACCACGATAATCGATACAGGGCCGGAGGGTTTCCATCCTTCTTTTCGACAAAAGAAGAATCCGGCTCCCGCAGGTGAGGATGACTTGCGTATAAAGCCCTTGCGGAGATTCTCTTGAATATACTCCGACCATCGCCTTTGTCTCCGGGACCGAAAGAGGGTAAACCTGCCTCGGGGAGGCGTAGTACCAGGTTGCAGATCGATAGGGCAGTCGAAGGGCCGGTGCGGGGGCAGAGTTTCGGCTTGTCTTTCGGAGAAGACGTCGGCAAAGTCCTGGTAAGGAGCAGGCAGACCTGGCAGAGACTTCGAAGGTTTTGCAGAAGCAGACCGCAGAGCAGGGCGGAGTGCCACCAGGCATCGTGAGTGACATGCCGGGCCCCAACGAAGGATCTCGCCTGTGTTCCAGTCTAGGATCGGAGCATGGTCTTGCAACCAGGGAAGGCCCAGAAGGATCTCAGAGAGGAACGAGGCAGCACGAGGAGTTTCACCCTTTCCTGGTGTAGCGCGCCAATCTGCAGGGTGAGGGGCGCAGTGCAGAACCGAATGGCATCCTTGAGGCATTCGCCACTGACAGAGGAGACAAACATGGTTTTCTGCAGAGGGGTCACTGGAAGCCGGAACTTAGACACCAGTGCATGGCTAATAAAGTTACCAGCGGACCCTGAGTCCAGGAAGGCGGTGGCCTGAAAGGTACTGTCAGGCGAAGTTCCACAACGTACCGGAATGGTCAGACGGGGAGAGGCCGCACTGACACCAAGGGATGCCTCCCCTGCGAGCCCCAGGTGAGAGAGGCTCCCGGACGCACCGGACAGCCCCCCAAGAAGCGGCCGGCGTGGTCGAGTAGACTCGCGTTGGAGACGGAGCTCTTGTTGTCTCTCCGCCAAGCGAATGTCGATCCGGGTGGCCAGCCGAATCAATTCGTCCAGAGAGGATGGCAGATCCCGAGCCGCGAGCTCATCTTTAACGCGTCCCGAGAGGCCTTGCCAGAAAGTCGCCACCAGAGCCTCGTTGTTCCAGTCGAGTTCTGAAGCTAGCGTACGGAACTGCACAGAGTACTGTCCCACCGTAGAATCACCCTGACAGAGGCGAAGCAAAGCAGCAGCCGCGGACGAGGTACGGCCAGGTTCCTCGAAGACAGTGCGGAATCCCTGGAGGAAGCCTTGCAGATTAGCCGTGAGCGGGTCTCCTCGATCCCATAGTGGGGTGGCCCAGGCCAGAGCTTCGCCAGTTAGGAGGCTAATAATGAAGGCCACTTTAGCCCGCTCAGTGGGGAACTGATGCCCAAGCATCTCAATGTGGATGGAGCATTGAGTGAGGAAGCCTCTGCACTTCTTCGGTCCTCCATCATAGAGAGAGGGGAGCGGGAGATGCAGAGAAGGTCCCGGTGAATTGCAGGGGCAACAGGAGCTGGCGAGACAGTAGCAGTCTCTGATGCGGTAAAACGGACTGCAAGATTCTGCATCATGGCCACGAGGTCGACAGAACGCTGACTCTCTGGGCGACAGCCGTCGCAACGTCCCGGAGTTCAGGCAGAGGTACCCTGGCGAATCCATGGCCATTTCGTACTGTAACGGTATGGTGGATTCGCTGGACCACCGCTAGCGTTGTGTAAGCCACGTCAAGGAACGGAGTCTAAGTAGCCCCCGGTTTTCACCAGAGCCCGCCGCAAAGCGGGATGGACTTGCTGCGGCGTGAGGCTACTAGGTCGTTACCCCTGACGTGACTTGCTAGCGATGGCGGCCGGGGTAGAGCGTGGTACAGAGTCGTAATCCGAAGACGTAGCCGGGGACAGGCAGAAGGTCAGGGCAGGCGGCAGAGGTTCGTGGTCAGAGACAGGCAGACGTCAGGGCGGGCGGCAAACAGGCAAGTCAGGAACGTAGCAAACGACTGGTACACGGGCGATCAGAACAGACTCTCAATACTCTCAAACTAACTGACGCACACCAACGAACTGGCAAGGAGTGTTGGGGCGTGTACCTTAAATAGGACCAGCGCCCAGCAATAACCAATTACTGGGGCGCTGGCCCTTTAAATCCCGACCAGCCGTCGCGCGCGCGCCTAGGGACACGGGCACGCGTGCGGCGGCCGGAACAGACAGGGACAGCGTTCACCGGAGCGTGGCTGGTAAGTGCCGGCGCCCGGGCAGCAGGGAGATGGGCGCGGGCACCCGCGGCACCCGCGCCGAGAGCCCGGGGCAGCAGGGAGATGGGGGCGGTAAGCCGCGGCTGCCCGCGCCAGGAGCCCTGCAGGCAGAGGGGAGACCGCGGGGCGCAGCGGTGCCCGCGGCCCCCCATGACAGTATATAATATTATAAATGTATATAATAGTATATAAATGTATATTTATATAAATGTATATATAATATATACACTCACCGGCCACTTTATTAGGTTACACCATGCTAGTAACGGTTTGGACCCCTTTTGCCTTCAGAACTGCCTCAATTCTTCGTGGCATAGATTCCACAAGGTGTTGCAACGATGCTCAATTGGTACCAAGGGGCCCAAAGAGTGCCAAGAAAATATTCCCCACACCATGACACCACACACCAGCCTGAACCGTTGATACAAGGCAGGGATGGATCCATGCTTTCATGTTGTTGACGCCAAATTCTGACCACTACCATCCGAATGTCGCAGCAGAAATCGAGACTCATCAGACCAGGCAACGTTTTTCCAATCTTCTACTGTCCAATTTCGATGAGCTTGGGCAAATTGGAGCCTCAGTTCCTGTTCTTAGCTGAAAGGAGTGGCACCCGTGTGTGGTCTTCTGCTGCTGTAGCCCATCTGCCTCAAAGTTCGCCGTACTGTGCGTTCAGAGAGTGCTCTTCTGCCTACCTTGGTTGTAACGGGGTGCTATTTTGAGTCACTGTTGCCTTTCTATCAGCTCGAACCAGTCTGCCCATTCTCCCTTTGACCTCTGGCATCAACAAGGCATTTCCGCCCACAGACTGCCGCTCACTGGATGTTTTTTCTTTTTCGGACCATTCTCTGTAAACCCTAGAGATGGTTTGTGCGTGAAAATCCAGGAGATCAGCAGTTTCTGAAATACTCAGACCAGCCCTTCTGGCACCAACAACCATGCCAAGTTCAAAGGCACTCAAATCACCTTTCTTCCCCATACTGATGCTAGGTTTGAACTGCAGGAGATTGTCTTGACCATGTCTACATGCCTAAATGCACTGAGTTGCCGCCATGTGATTGGCTGATTAGAAATTAAGTGTTAACGAGCAGTTGGACAGGTGTACCTAATAAAGTGTCCGGTGAGTTGTATATGTATGCTAAATATATATTTAGTTTATAAATATTTAGTTTATAAATGATTGGTATTAATTCATTTACATGGCCTGGGTTTGAAAACTATTGGTTGATTTAAAAAAAAAAAAGAAATAGGGGGGGACGGGTTCTAAAATCATAGGTGTATGTACAGTTGATTGACAAAGGGTTTTTTCTTGGTCATTGATAGATTATAATATATTTAAATTGCAGTTTGATAGGTTGATTTAAATAAAGCATTGAAAAAACGGATCAAAAAAACGGATCCGTAAAACGCATGCAAAACGCATCCAATACGCATCCCAAAAAAAGGGTCAGTTGTTGCGTTTTCTGGATCCGCTTTTTGGATGCAGTTTGCATCCAGTTTTCGCAGGTTAAAAACGGATCCGTAAAACGCATCTAAAACGGATTCAAAACGTCGTGTGAACAAGCCCTTATCTGTATTATTTATACCTTCGATTATTATTTCTTATGCTGCTCTTTCAGTTTCCTGTCACTAGCTGCGGAGGGCCTATTTTATTTTGCTATGGGGCTCTAAGAATTCCAGTTACACCTTTGATCCTGCTACGTGTAGTAATGGAGCCTAATGGCTCACCTTACTGATGAACAGGCCATTATTGTTCTATAGTAATCAACTTAATTGCACATATACAACATATACTAGATATAACTGAAAAAAAAACAAAAACAAGCCAGGTTTACCTTCACAGTGTAAGACTTATGTGCTTTGGAATAGTGTCCTGTTTGATTTGAAGCTAGTTTGACCAAACTTGTGAAACAATTTGGGTTTGGGATGTCTCAAACCTGAATTTTCTTTTTAGTCCTAACCCTAACACTATCCATAATCCTAAGACTAAGTTCACACGGCTTATTTTGGGGCACACTTTGCCACGCATTTCTCGGCGTACTGCGCTCTAATACGAGCGGAATGCACCCCAATCATTACGGTAATCCACAGTTCTCATAGAGAACTATGGATTACATCTCCTCTCCCCGGGCATATAATACGATCACATTGTACACCCGGGGAGATAATTGACATGTCATTTATTCGCGGCGCATAATGCATGTCTATGGGGCCGGCATCGTGGGAGTACGCGACGATCAGCGCGACTCCGCAAACACCCGGTGTAATTGAGGGGCGTACTGTACACCCCACAAGTAAGCCATGTAAACTTAGCCTAACACTAAGCTGGGTATAGGGTCAGTATCTTTTACTGTCTCTTTAAGGGGTTCTCTCACTACATCAGTTCCTCTTACCTCAGTCCTGTTTTCTCAGGGGCGTGTTTACTGGCTTCTACTGGTCTGCAGTGACAGGTCTGTTGCTATAACGACCAGCACTGGCAGCCTATCAGGAGAGATCAAACAGGTCTGTAGCTATAATGGCCTGAGGAGCTGATGCAGCCCATACAAGAGGGGATATCTCAGAATAGGTAGGACGCTGTTAATGGACACATATTCAAAAGTGACTTATTTCTGCAAGATCTTTAACATAAAAAACAATCCTTGTAGTGAGACAACCCCTTTGAAGGTTAATTTACCATTCTACAACATCCCTGGTCCCTTTTCGCTCCTGTCGTGACCTCACTTATGTCACCTTGCTAATACCGTGGTACCTTATCTACGGGTTTTTGTTACCTCATCGCTCCAGGTGCTGCGTCGTTTCAATGTATTTTAAAATAGAGATGTTGATCAGAAGCGATGCTGTGCCTGAGGCAACAAGGTGATGACGTCGGACCAGGAGTTATATCATTTTTTTTCCCCTTTGGACACAGTGTTTTGGTCTCTTATTACTATGATGGAAATGCAGTTATTATTGATGTAGGTATATTCTTGATTATATCCATCACAATTTTATATATGATAGTTGTTTTAGAAGTTTTTTATGAGGTTTCACTTGACATTTTTGTGCTGGTCTTTATGTGATGTGTGGACTATTTACTTTAAAATTGTGCACAATTAGTTTATTTTTTGTTGGCCATTCAGTACCGTTTATTATGGAATGTTTCTTCTGCGCTGTATTTGTGTGTGGGGGTTTTTCTTTGAGAAGTTGTGTTTATACTATTTATATTGCTGTCCATTTTATGCATACGCTGTTTATCTTTTGAGTGATGCAATATTGATTGACTCTGTTCTGTATAATTTGTCATCTAGCGTTATTTATTACATGTTCTAAGTGCGTTATATGTTTACTAGAGTCTGTTCATGATGTATTATATGCGTTATATTTGCCAACCAGCGTCTCCCATTTTTCATTATTTTCGTCAATCAGCGCTTTTTTGTGCAGCCAACTAGTGTTTCTTACTTGGTGCTATGTTGTGTTATTTCTGCCAACCAGTGCTTTTTGTATTATCAACCAGTACTAACTTGCACTTTTCATCATGTGTTAAAATGTGTCACATTTATTTACTGGTGCTCTGTTTTATATGTTGTACTTATCAGCATTTTTCTTCATCTGCTATATAGCGGCTATTTATTGTGTGCTATATTTGCCAACCAGCTCCTCTTCTGATGTATTGTGTATGTTGTATTTACCAACCAGCGCTAATTAGCACTTTTTTGCTATTTCATGTCATTTTTTAATGTGATATATGCGTTATTTTTCCCAACCAGCACTTTTTATCATATGTCATATCTGTCAACCAGTGCTATTTATTATGGATTATACTTTTACTTTGCATATGCACTGCTATTTCCTAATGTTTGGATTGATTATGCTGCCTTAAAGAGAACCTGTCACATAGTTTATGCCCCCTTTGTTGAGGGCAGCACAAGGTAGTGTTAGACCTGCTGTTTCCAGTGTTGTGTCCCTTATTCTGTAAGATGCTGTAATTTTCGAGTATTTAATGTTCAAATCTGCAGTTTTCAGCCAGAAAAGAGTCATTTAAAGAATCCGGTTTTTACAAACCCCGCCCACCTGAGGTTAGCCCCGCCCACCTTAACTGATAAACCTATTACTTTTAAAAGATAGAACCATGTGAATAACTGCCAGGTGGGCGGGGCTAGTCTTTGGTGGGAGGGGCTAACGCCTGCTCATGAATAAGATTTGGGCTTTAAATACTCTAAAACTCCAGCATCTCACAGAATAAGGGACACAGCACTGGAAACAGCATGTCTGACACTAGCTTGTGCTGTCCTCAGCAAGGGGGGCATAATCTATGTGACAGGTTCCCTTTATGGCTATGTTAACACGGCAATTATTGGGACATATCACGCCCCGGAATTCGCGCCGTACTGCGCTAAATACGGGGTGAGATACGTCCCAGTCATTACGGTAATCCATAGTTCTCTATGAGAACTGTGGATTATGTCTCTTTTCCCCACTCACACAATACGGGGAGCGGGGAGATAAATGACATGCCAATTATACACGGCGTATACGCGCTGTGAATAATGAATGTCTATGGGGCCAGAGGGCTGCTCCCCCCCGCCCCCGCTCCCGAGCACACAGCGTAATTGCAAGTGAAATACGTCCCCGCAATTACACCGTTTGAACATAGCCTAATACTGTGTCCAAAGTTTGTCTTACACAGGATCATCTTATTTTTTCATTGCTACATGTATATAGATATGGGACTCTTTGCCAGTTTTTATACACTTGAGTAAGCCGTATCTTTGCCAATACACGCGGGGTTCTCTGGGATTCCAGAGATTGGTATCGCCTTTTTTGGGATACTTTCTTTATATTTTGTAATTTATTTTTGCTTCTTTGTCATCAATCTCAAGTGAGCTTCTATATACTCTTTGTTCCTAGTATTGCATTATATCTATGATGTATTATTGTGACTGCATTTTTTTTCACTTTTTGGTATTGTGTCTTCACTACTTGTGCCACTTTTTGGTATTGAGTGTGCAACATTTGTGGCACTTCTTGAGGTACTTTGTGCCATTGCTGTTGCGCTATCTTTGACATTTTATATATACTTTTTGCGGCTTTGCCGGGATTAGGTCTGTTAGATTATTTTCTACAGACCTGGTGATATATCTCAGCTGTTTTCATTTTAATTGTTTTTATTTTTTCTTTTCTGGTGTTTTTTTTTCTTAAAAAAGATTCATGTTTATATTTTCATTAATTTTGATTGTTCGCCAATCTCTGTGTCTGCTAACCAGAAGTTATGGCACACTGGGAATGAGAAGGGACAGGGCAAGTCGGGAAATAGTAAGTTAACTCTTTAAAGTTAGTAGAAACCCTATCCCTAATTTCTAAATCCAGTTTAGGGTTAGAGTATTTTTTTGGGTGATTTTTATCAAAATTCGATTCGAACCAACCTAAATTGAATTACTTAGATTCAGGTTGCCTTTGAAATTGACCCAAACTCTAATCTCTAAGTCCAGTTTGCGGTTGGTTTTTTGTGTGATTTCCACCAAAATTAGATTCAGGCTAACTTGAAATAAATCACTTGAATTCAGGTCGAATTTGACATTAACCCATATCCAAAGTGCAACAGCAGTTATTTTTATGATTGTATTCTGAAAATAACAAGGAAGCACCATCTGATCATCAGTAAAGCTACCTCCAGCTTTGTTGTTGGGTTTTATAAAGTCATCATTTTATGTGATATTTTGTTGAGTTTGAAATGCTTCAGCATTTTGCATTTCTCTCCAGAAAGTGTCCAGGATAACACCATGCTGGCTACAAACTAAATGATCACAACCCCAAACAGACACCCATATTGTATATATATTAACAGTAAAGCATAAAGAACATAAATAACACCATGTTGGACCTTTGTAATGTTTGACACTAGCCTCAAATGTATTTGATATGTGTCTATATCATATGTCCACTGCTACCCACCCGAATGATATCAGTTCTATAAATGAGGTAGTAACAAGACCTTTTGGAATAGAGGACAGCTGTTTTCTACATCCAAAATTCAAATTCCCAAAGGATAAAGCAGCCGACTGAGAAGAGACCCTGCACCTGCTGGATGTTACTACAACCATGATAGATAGTTTCAAGAAGAACCGACTCAGCAAGATACTCTGTGTATCTGTCCCTCCACTTAGAATTAGCGGAGAACAGATTAAAACTCACTGTCTCGATATAAACAATAACACTGATTAAATGGATCATTTTGCCAAGGGATATGTTCCTTGAGTGGTCATTTTTCATTCAAATGCTTAGGCTGAAGAAGAGTCGCTTGCAGCACTAAATATATTGAATCACTGTTAACCCACTAAATAAACCTGGATGCTAACACACTTTATTAGATGAACCTGGCTGCTTTATGGCTGATGCTAACAATCCTTGTGATATCTCAAGACATTGCATCACTTAGGTGGAAAATGGTTTTGATAAAGTTGTACTTGACAGTTTGCTGTCTCACCTCATAATGAATATTAGATTTATATCACTTTTTAAGGCTAAGAAGAAACAAATGGTCATAACATACACAGCCTTATAAAGTACAGTAGAGCAATCTCTCAGCTTGGCAAGTACTTATGGTACATAAATGAGTTCAGTCATAGCACTAATCAGTGTGCCTGGCATCTGAGTTATTTCTGAAAGTCTTCTGATTATTGGGAATTTCTTTTTTATTTTAGCGTTGTAGTATTCCTCATTAGAGAGAGCCACCATAAAGGTGTGTGGAGACTTCCATGCTATGATTACTCTACTAAAATTAAATTTAAATATATTTGAATAAGCTCAAGGAAAATAAAGCTAGGACTCTGCACCACCTTTTAGATACAGTGGTCCTCAAGTCACAACCTAACTCCAATAGCCTTGCAATGAGTGAGATTAGTTAGTGGTTGAGCATTACTTATCGTACAAAGTTTTGAATTCGAGACAGTTTTGTTAATGTGGCGATGTACAACGGGATTTTTTTTTAGATTCACACGATAATTTAGGTTAAAAACTTGTGCATAATCTTTAATCTCACAGGCCATTCTTCGGTCGCATCCTTCATTTTGGCGTGCCTGCAGAATCAGCTAGATAATAGAGCAGTGGTGACTGTGTGTGCGTACCGTCCATGACTTGGATGTGTATAGGTTTGCGAAATGTCTGGAAAAATCACATGACCTCGTTGTTACATAGAAAACAGCCCTTCCTGTTCATGATCATTGTGTATCATATCTACAAGGAGTAGGACTGGCGCGGTCGTGCCGTCTGTTGCAAACAGCTCAAGCCTGAAATTATTCTATTTGTTCACAGTAGACAGCTATAACTATTAGCTTGTGAACCTTAGAACTTAGGTATATCTGATGATTTGAGCAGATTTTAGTAGTTAGATCTGAAGAATTTTAAAGTGATCATCGACCGTTTTTGTGATTTTTGAAAAGTCACGGGGAGGGGAGATGGGGTGATCCCCGTGGCGGCGAAACCAAACAAGCTTCTTGTAAAAGGATACTTGGATGATTTTGCCACCAGACTTAGTGTAGACATTGCATGCAATAGCTTTATTATTAACATTTTCTGTTGAAATTTATTGGATGTTGGTCCAGCTTGAACTTATATTTAGGATACAGCATCTGTTTCTAGAAACTAGGCAGGTCTATTATTGTGTAGGTGCAAAACTCCACTTTTATTATCATAATTAATTTCAGGATAGGTGTTTTTTCACTTTTGGTCAGTCAAGCCGCCCTTGTTGAAATAGCCACCTTGGCATGTTAAATTAGAATCCATGCAATTTGTAGTCACTCACCGTGTGTATTGATAGGTTGCCAAAAATACCTTTTTTTTATCCCGTAAACAGTTTCAGATACATGGTTTTTTTATCAGCAGCACTATTTTGGTCAGTCAAGCTTTGTTGATGAAGAGGTACCTTGCAGTTAAAATTGAATCCAAGCTTAATTTTGTAGCACCACCAGGTGTATATGATAGGTGCCAAAAATAGCCTTTATTATCCTTACTATATTTCAGATACTTGTTTTTTTTCACTTTTTGGCGAGCAGGCCAGCTATTGTTTCATAAGCACCTTGCAGTTAAATGTTGAATCCACACATTTTGTAGTCACCACAAGTGTGATTGATAGTGCCAAAAATACATTTATCTTAATCCGGAAGACAATTCAGATAGGTGTTTGTTGAGGATATGAGCTGGGTCAGATCCAAGCTTGTTTATAGAGGTACCAATGACAGTGTAAATTTGAAATCCAGCGAATTTTAGTAGTCATGCCGACAGTTTTATTGATAGTGCTAAAAATAACGTTTATTATCCGGTATACAGATTTCCACAAGGTTTTTTTTCACTTTTGGTCAGATCAAGCTTTGTTGATAGAGGTACCTCACTTAAATTTGAATCCCACAATTTTGTGAGTTCACCACAAGGTGTCATTGATAGGTGCCAAAAATACCTTTTATTATCTGTATACATTGTACAGATAACGTGTTTTTTCACTTTTGAGTTCATCAGCTTTGTTATAAGAGGTACCCCTTGCAGTTCAAATTGAATCCATCAATTTTGTAGTTCCACCACAGTGTATTGATAGGTGCTAAAAAGTTAACGTTTATTATCCGTATACATTGTCAGATAGGGTGTTTTTTTCATGGGGGGGGGGGGGGGGAGGGGGGGTTTTTTTTTTGTCTAGTCCGTGCTTGTTGATAAGGTACCTTGCACTTAAATTTGAATCCACTAACTTTGTAGTCACCACAGGTTATTGATAGTGCAAAAATACCGTTTAGTTATCTGTATTCATTTCAGATACGTGTTTTTTTCACTTTGTCAGTGCAAGCGTTTGAAGAGGGTACCGTGCACTTAAATTTTGAATCCATGCAATTTTGTAGCTCACAGGTGTATTTGATAGGTTGCCAAAAAATACGCGGTTTAATATCTGTATACATTTCAGATACGTGTTTTTTCACTTTTGTCAGTTCAAGCGGATTGATAATCCATCCATTGCATAAATTAGAATCCAGCAATTTTAGTCACCACAGGTGTATTTTGATAGGTGCCAAGAGATACGCATATGGTTATTCCGTAATACATTCCAGATACAGGTAGTGGTTTTTTTTCACTTTTGGTCAGTCAAAGCTTGTTTGATAGAGTGTACCTTGCTGATGTATTATAAATTTGATCCAGCAATTTTGTAGTCCACCACTCAGGTGGTATTGATATGGTGCTCAAAAATGACCGGTTATTATCTCGTATGACATTCAGAATAGGTGTTTTTTCACTTTTGGTCAGTCTAGCTTGTTGATAGAGGTATCTTGCACTTAAATTTGAATCCAGCAATTTTAGTAGGTCACCACAGGTGTATGATAGTGCAAATACCTGTTATATCTTGTATACAGTCAGTATGACGTGTTTTCTTTTCACTTTGGTCAGTCATAGCTGTATTATAAGGTACTGCTGCACTTAATTTGAATCCAGCAATTTTGTAGTCAGCCACAGGTGGTATTATAGTTCCGAAAATACCTGTGGTTTATATATCTGTATACATTCAGATACGTGGTTTGTTTCACTTGGTCAATCGAAAGCTTGTTGAATATACCCACCTGTGCAGTTAAATTAGAATACCAGCATTTGTTTCACCACAGTGTATGATAGGTGCGCAAAATACGTTATTACTTTATTATCCGTATACATTTCAATACATGTTTTTCACTTTGGGTCAAGTGCAAGGCTATGTTAGATAGAGGTACCTGCAGTAAATTTGATTCAGCAATTTGTAGTTAGTCACCACAGGTGTATTGATCCTGGTGCCAAAATACGGGTATTATCCTTATACAATTTCGATAGGGGGTGTTATTTTCACTTTGTCATCTCATAGTCCAAGCTTTGTTGATAGAGAACCGCTTGCACTTAAGATTTTGAATCCACAATTTTTGTAGTCGACCACAGAGTTAATTGATAGGTGCCAAAAATACCGTTTATTATCTGTATACATTTCAGAATACATGGTTTTTTTCACTTTGGTTCAGTCAAGCTTTGTGTATAGAGACCTTCAGTTAATTTGGAATCCAGCAATTTTGTATCACCCCAGGTGTATGATAGTGCCAAAAATACCTTTATTATCGCGTATAATATTTCAAGATACTGTTTTTTTCACTTTGGCGCATGGCCACCTTTGTTCATAGAGCCACCTGCAGTTTAAATTTGATCCTACAATTTTTTAGTCAACACAAGGTGTATTGGATACAGGTGCAAAAATACATTTCTTATTATGATACGTATACATTCAGATAGTGTTTTTTTCACTTTTGTCAGTCAAGCTTGTTGATAGAGGTACTCTTGCAGGTTAAATGTGAATCTGCATTTGTAGTCACCAAGGTGTATTGATAGTGCCAGAAAAATACTGTTTATTATCCGTATACATTTCAGGATATGTTTTTTCACTTTGCAGTCAAGCTCTTTTTGATAGAGGTACCTTTGCACCTTAAATTTGAATCTTCACAATTTGATAGTCACCACAAGGTGTATTGATATAGCCCAAAAATACCTTTATTATCTGTATTCATTCAGATACGTGTTTTTTGGATTCACTGGTTGTCAGTCAAGCTTTGTTGATCATTAGCCACTTGTCAGTTAAATTAGAATCTCAGCAATTTGTGGTAGTCACCCAGTGTATTGATAAGGTGCCAAAAAATAGCTTTTATTATCCGTATACCTTTCAGATAACATGGTTTTTATTTTCACGTTTTGTCAGATAGAAGCTTTGTTGATAGAGGTACCTTGCAAGTTAATTGAATCTGCATCAATTTTTTGTAGTCACCACAGGTGTATAAATAGGTGCCAAAATTACCGTTTATTAACCGTGATACATTTCAGATAGGTGTTTTCACTTTTGGTCAGTCTAAGCTTGTGTGATAGAGTAACCTTGCACTAATTGAATCCAGCAATATGTAGTCCACCACAGGTGTATTGATAGTGCTCAAAAATACCTTTTATTATCCGTATACATTATCAAGATACGGTTTTTTCACTTGGTCATCGAAAAAAAAAAAAAGAAAAATAAAAAAAAAAATAAAAAAGAAAAAACAAAAAAAGCTTTGTTGATAGAGGTACCTTGCACTTAAATTTGAATCTAGCAATTTGTAGTCACCCCAGAATGGGGTAATAGGTGGGGGGTGTAATGATAGTGCCAAAAATACCGTTATTATATCTGTATACATGCCAGATACGGTTTTTTTCACTTTTGGTCAACACGCGTTTGTTGATAGAAGGTCACTGCATTAATTTGAATCGCAGCTAATTTGTAGGTCACACACCAGGTGTATTGATAGTGCCAAAATTACACTTTTATTATACGTAACATTTTCATGATAGGTGTTTTTCTTTCACTTTTGGTCCATCAAGCTTTGTTGATAGAGAGTACCATTGCAGTTAAAATTAGAATCCCAGCAATTATTGTAGTCACCACAAGTGTATTGATAGGTGGCCAAAACTACCCGTTTATTATAATGTATACATTTACAGATCTTGTTGTTTTTCACTTTTCGAGTCAGTTCAATCTTTTTGTTAGTATAGAGGGTACCTGCAATCAAAACTTTGAAACCACAATTTTAGTAGTCTACCACAGTGTATTCTAAGTAAGTGCAAAAATACCTTTATATTATCTTGTATACAATTTCGATGACGTGTGTTTTTTTTCACATTAGTTTGGATACAGTCAGCTTTGTGATATAGCTCACCATGCAGTTAAATAGAATCCAGCAATTTTGTAGTCACCACAGGTGTATTGTATAGTTGCAAAAATTACAATTTATAATCTCGTATACATTTCAAGATCACAATGGTATTTTTTCACTTTGTCTTCATGTGATCAAGCTTGTTGAATGTAGAGAGTACCGTGGCAGCATAGTAAATTTATCAGAGCAATTTTTGGTAGTCACCACAGGTGAATTGATAAGTGCACAAAAGATACGTTATATTATTCTGATACATTATCAGATAGTGTGTTTTTCACTTTGTCGTCAAGGCTTTTGTTGATAGAGGTCACCTGCACTTAATTTGATCCAGCAATTTGTAGTCACCACAGGTGGATTGATAGGTGGACAAAAATACTCGTTATTAACTCTGTTATACATTTCAGATACGTGTTTTTTTTCAACTTTGTCATTCAAGCTTTGTTGATAGAGTACCTGCACTTATTTTGAATCCAGCAATTTTGTAGTCACCACAGGTGTATTGATAGGTGCCAAAAATACCGTTTAATTATCTGTATACATTTTCGAGACGTGGTTTTGTTTTTCACTTTTGTCATTCAAGCTTTGAGTTGATAATACGCGCACCGTGCGAGTAAAATTAGAACTGTTGCGCAGCTATTTGTAGTCCACCACAGTGTATTGATAGGTGCCAAAATATACCTTTTATTATCCGTATAGCATTTCAGGATACATGGTTTTTTCCTTTTGGTCAGGTCAAGCCATTTGTTGATAAGAGTGTAGGCCTTGCAGTTTAAATTTGGAATCAGCAATTTTGTAGTCGACCACAGGTTGTATTGATAGGTGCCAAAATACGTTTTATTATCTGTAACATTTCAGATAACGTGTTTTTTTTTTTTATTTCTTTTTCACATTTTGGTCAGTCAATGCTTTGTTGATAGAGGTACCTGTGCATTAAGATTTAATCCACAATTTTTGTAGTCACCACAGTGTGTATATGATAGGTGCCAAAAATACCTTTATTATTCCGTATATATTTCAGATACTGGTTATTTTCACTTTGGCCGGCAGGCCAGCATTGTTCATAAGATGCACGCTGGCATGTTAAATTTGATCCAGCAATCTTTGTAGTCACCAAGTGTATTTGATAGTGCCAAAATACAATTTTATTATCCGTAATACATTTCAGATAGGTGTTATTTTTCACTTTTGGTCAGCTCTACTTTGTTGATAGAGGTTTCCTTGCAGTTAAATTTGAAGTCCAGCAATTTTGTAGTCACCACATGGTGTATTGATAGGTGCCAAGAATACAGTTTTATTATCCCGTATCATTTCCAGATAGGTGTTTTTTTCACTTTGTCAGTCAAGCTTTGTTGATAGATGTACTTGCACTAAATTGAATCAGCAATTTGTAGTCACCACAGGTGTAATTGATATGGTGCCAAAAATACCTTTTATTATCTTGTATACATTTCAGATACTGTTTTTTTCACTTTGGTCAGTCAAGTCTCGTTGATATAGCCATCTTGCAGTTAAAGTAGAATCAGCAATTTGTATGTCACGCACAGGTGTATTGAAAGGTGCCAAAAATAACCTTTATTATCCGTATTACATTTCAGCAATAGTGTTTTTTTCAGCTTTTGGATCAGTCAAGCTTGTTGATGAGAGGTAATCCTTCACTAAATTTGAATACCAGCAATTGTTGTTATCACCACAGGTGTATGATAGTCTCCAAAATAATGTACCGTTTATTGATTGGATACCATTTCAAGTATACGGGTTTTGTATCACTTTTGTCGTCACTGCATTTGTTGATTAGAGGTTACCTGCAGTTAAATTTTGTATCCAGACAATTTTGTAGTTCACCACAGGTGTATTGAGTAGGTGCCAAAAATACTCTTTTATTATCCGTAATCATTTTCAGATACGTTTTTTTTTCACTTTGGTCAGTCAAGCATTGTTGATATGAGGTACCTTGCAGTTAAATTTTGAATCCATCAAGTTTTTGTATCACCACACGGTGTATTCGATAGGTGCCAAAAATACCGTTTATTATCTGATATACATTTCAGATACGTGTTTTTTTCACTTTTGTCAGTCAAGCTTAGTTGATAAGGAACCTTGCACATGATACATTTAGAATTCCAGCAATTTATGTATTTCACCACAGGTGTATTCATAGGTGGCTCAAAAATACCTTTTCTTTTCTGTAATACATTTCAGATACGTGTTTTTTTCACTTTGGCGGCAACGTGCCAGCGCTGTTCATTAGAGCCACTTGCAGTTAAATTTGACATCCAGCTATTATTAGTCACTAAGGTGTATTGATAGGTGCCAAAATACCTTTTATATATCCAGTATACATTTCAGATAAGGTTTTTTCCACTTTGGTCAGTCAAGCTTTGTGATAGAGGTACCTTGCACTTAAATTGAATCAGCAATTTTGTAGTCACCACAGGTGTATTGATAGGTGCCAACAATACCTTTTATTATCCGTATACATTGTCATGATACTTGTTTTTTCACTTATTGGGGTAGTCAACGCTTTGTTGATAGATTGTACCTTGCACTTAAATTTGAAAGTACACAGCAATTTGTTTGATGTTGAGATATTTGAGAATAGGCTGAATTTGCCGTCTTTAATAAGAGGACTTTCCAAACTCTGTCCATATCTTCTCAAATTTTTAGTCTTTCTGAACATGGAGCGAAATTCTATGGGTAAGCGAGCAAAGAGGGGGGATAGGACATGGAGGTAGAGGTAACGAGAGAGAGGTGCTCCTTCCAGTAAAGATGCTGTGGCGACAACACCATGCCGAGCGGATCGTCGGTTGCAGACCAGTCAGGTCCTGTCATCGATGTGGGCATAGGCCGCTGTGAATCTCAATAACAGAACAGCAATCCGCCATTCTGTTCTTCAGTGTTAATACAACCTATGCATACCAGCAGTCTACCTCCTCGTCCTCATGCCAGTCAACGGCCACTAATTTCGGCATCAGCATCATCCAGCATCCGTTCCAACATGATGCGAGAGGCAGCCCTCAAATGCTCACTCGTGTTCACACGCACTGTGGATAATCCTATTTCTATAGACCTCTTTGATGACAAATATGCGGGTTGGGGGTCAAAGCATGTTAAAGGGGAAGGATCTACTAAGAGGACCAAAGAGATGATTCTGTCTGCTCTGCACGCCCAGTTACTCATACCTATCAGTAGGAGAAAAGGATGCCGGGTCAATCGCAAAAATCCCGGGCGGTCGTCAACTTGCTTAGCAGTGCCTCTTGCTTGTAGCCCCAACGCTTCTACTGATTAGCAAGAATGTCAGACGACCAATGTCACCCTTGTTGATGATGATGATAAGACGACATGTAAGGCGTATCCAATCGTGGTTCTTTTCAGCAGGAATTTTTGCTGGGCGAGCGCTTCATCACTTGGATGAGGAGAAGACGATGGGGTAGTGTCAATACGGGTCCTGCCACTCCAAAATGGAGAGAGTGTCGCAAAGTCCGCTGATATGATTCGCCCGGCACACGGTCAGCGGAAGACCCCGCTCCTCAGATATTGCCATCAAAAAGGTCCAGGATCCTACTGCAAGGCATGGCCTTCTTTGAGCTAATGGCCTCTGATTCACCCACGATGTCATAATGCCGCCGTTTGCCGTAAACCATAAGTAGAGGCAAGAAATCTTAGTGTTTAACACCACCAGACATGTCTAGTCACATGCAGCGAATGCATGAGTTGAAATGGAGGCAACACTTGCCATAAAAAGGGTTCCCAGACCCTCGAAACGCCAGAGCATTTACTCAACAGGCACTGCTCACAGCCACCTCTTTCTTCACGCCTCCTCCCTCTCTCCAGCCACCGCCAAGCGTTCCTCTAGCTTGCCATCTGTCTCTCAGAATCATGATCAGGGATCAGCCATCCGCTCAGCATCGCACCTGTCGCACCGAGTACCACCACACCACCAAGGACCCATCCTACCACCTTCCTCCCTTTCCGCCATTTAGGATACCTGCTCAGCGTACATGAGGCCATCTATCGGCAGCCTTCTGTCTCCAGTTTGGGGAGACAGAAGAAACATCTTTAACCCAAATCCATCCCAAAGCAAAGCCTGAATGTCGCATTAGCCCAGTTTTTGGCCTTGGAATGTGCCTTCCTTGCGTGTGAATACAAGAAGGTGCCGGCCACTACAATGTCCCTTGCCTGGCCAGATTCCGCAATACCAATGCCAGTGAGCAGGATGTTCTTTGCCAGAATAAGACCGTCCTCGCCTGCTGGCTAAGCCATTTGTTTTCTAAAATTTTCAAGCGTCGTTGTCTGGCATCTGTGTCCGGAAAGTCCATCTGACCAACCGACACATGACTAGTGAGCTCACGGCCAAGGGCCGCGCTATAACAACATCTGTGACAGCTCACTGGGAGCCTGTGTGGATGCTCTGGGGCTGAACGGGTGGCTCTCATCGCTCAGTCGCATGACTTCTTCAAAACTGCAGGATGGTGCGGGCTCTTTCCACCCCAGAGTCCTTCTGGGGCTCACGTGCCCAGAGAAATCAGAGCCGTGTTGAAATTAATCTTCTTGTAGACCGTCCACACAATAGGCAGGAGCGTGGACTGAGCTCTCCGGCGAACGAGAACCGATAGCGCTTGGCTGGGTGACAAGAACCTTGTTGCCAGCAAGGTGGTGTGCGATAACCGGGCTAATTCTGCTTGGCCGCACGCCTTAGATCGTAGGCTGAGAGTCACATCCCTTGCCTGGCACAAGTCATGAACCTTTTTGTCGTCCAGAAATTTCTAAAGACATACCCGGGTCTGTACTGCCTGCTAAGGAAGGCTCGAAGGTCTGATTCGTGACTTCCGCCAGTTCACAATTAACGCCTGCTTCGTCACCCTGCTGCTGCGTTTGCAGCGTCAGCTCTGCCTCTCCCGTACAACCGTCTCATTGTTGAGTGGCAACGGACGCCTGGAATTCCACCCTCCATCATGCTCCAGCGATTGTGGCAATACGCATAGCAGCGCTAATGCACATTACGCGTACGAAGAGACACATGCCTAACAAGGCAGCGGTGCGGACCTTGGGGGTGTAGCCCGCACGAGAGTGTGAGGCAGTGAAAGAGCTCTGCAGCACCATCCATTGCCAGTTTTGAAGAAGCCACCAAAATGTTCAGTGCAGACAATGCCCTTGTCAGCATGAGCTTGTGGTGATCTTATTTCTGGAACGATCGTTGGACACTCTTGAAACAACAGGTCCCGCCAGCGACAGAAGAGGAAGAGGGGAAACACAGATGGGGACATGGAGCCTATGCCCTCCGTCGATTCCACAAGGCCCGACAGATTCACAATTTTATCGGTCTTCATTAGGCAGGGGTTCGGGTCCAGGGCTAGTGCAAGGCGGCGCATCAGCTCTCAGGGTGCGTCATCTGAGGCAAGTCAGGGCGGGTGTTGAAGCTGTGCCGAGGAAGCGGAGGAGGGGTATTCCTGGACACCGACGTTACAGCGTCCCTGCCTTGGAAAGGGGTTTGGGGCGCGAATTTGAGGGGGGGAGGAAGATGAGGAAGATCAGTTTGCTAGTGCCCCCTTCGACCCAGAGGCTTGGGGAAATCAAGGCTCCATCTCTCACATGAGTGCTTGGGAAATGCTCCATTTCCTCCAACATGATCCTCGCATTAAGGCCATCAAAATGAACAACAGTTACTGGGTGGCCCACCCTCCTGGATCCCCAGTAAAAAAAAAAAACTCAGCACTTTCCTCCACCCACCCAAATAGAGAGTAAAATGCAGAAATGGAGACCTTGCTGATTGATCAACTGGAGACATCTGTTGCGTCTGCTTCACGTTCCTCAAATGTCACAAAGAACAGAGACAATTTCCTCCAGCACGTTGAGTAAAATGAGAAATAGAATGCCAAGAAAAAGGGCACCTGGGTGGAACAGGAGCGTTAACCACCAGTATTTCCAAGTGAAGCTCAATTGTTCCGCACTCATATGGAGGGCAAAACGTACCCAGGTCTTGACTGTGTACTGAGAAGGCTGGAGGTCTTACCTCACACTTCCGCTTCCGCACTCTGCTTCAGCACGACTGTTTCGTTTTCTGTGTCCTAAGGGCATTTTTACCGTGTTAATAGATTGACGGACGCCAGCCGGGCTCTCACCGCACCCACGGTAACTCCGGCCCTGGCAGCTGAACCTGCGTGTTAATGGATGACAGACGCTAGCCTGGGCTCACCGCAACCCACTGTAATCTGGCCCTGGCAGCTGGACCTCCGTGTTAATAGATGGCTGACCAGCACTGGCTCTCACTGTTAGGGGCAATCAGGAGAGCTTCAAATTACTCTAAAAAAAATCGATTTTGAAAAAGGGGATTTCTGTGAGGTTAAGTAGTGTCAAAAAAGGTCCAGGCCTGGACACAAATTGCACAATTTGAGGCTTAAAATTTTCTGGGGGTGGAGTTACTATGGGGTCACTCATTTGATCTCCAGGGGTGTCTGTCCCTAAACACTGAAGAAGGATTGGAGGAAAAAGAAACCATTGAATTGATTGGCTGAATCACTCTCAAAGCCAGGAGGGGAAATGTCTTCTCAACTAAGAAGTGTTTGGGGATGATTAGGACATTTTTATTACTTATGGGGTGTGTGGACGAATTAACACATCTACACGTGTAAAAAATACCTTTAAAAACTGCAGGGAGGGGTGTATGTTGTATGTTATCACACTTGGAAAAAAAAGCAAAATGATATTATTGTAAAACTATAAATAAAACTTCCCTAAATAAATTCTGTAAACAAATGTCAGTTACCAAAACATATACTAAATGACAGTCACTGTACAAAATAGCATAGTGCCACTTTGGGATCTGTGGGTCAAACAGGTTTAGGAGTCATTCTGCGGTACAGGACAGATATAGTTATTATGTCCAGTGAAACTAAAATGGTGGTTGAAAGACTCCTTTTTCCGGCACTTTTTAATCTGTGGGTCACACAGGTTTGATGGTCATACTGTGGCCCAGGACAGGTATAGTCAATGTCCAGTTCAACTAAAATGGTGGTTGAGAGACTCCTATTTCCGGCACTTTTTAATCTGTGGGTCAGACAGGTTTGGGGCTCATGCTGTGGCCCAGGACAGGTATAGTGAATGTCCAGTGAAACTAAAATGGTGGTTCAAAGACTCCTTTTTGCGGCACTGTTTAATTGGGGGGGTCATGCTGGGGTGGGGCTCGTGCTGCGTTCCAGGACAGGGATATTCAATGTCCAGTTCAAGTAACATGATGGTTCAAATCATACTGCCTTCTGGCACTTTTTAATTTGTGGGTCATGCAGATTTAAGGGTCAGGCTGTGGTGCAAGACAGGGATAGTGAATGGTGTGTGACTTTTTTTCTGTGACTTTTATAACCTAAGTGTGTTGCCTAAGATGTAGCACGTATCCATTTGACTGTTGTGGATGTTAATTCCAGCTTCTCCAGCCCTGTTTGGGTGTAAGAATGAAGGTGTTGTTGCTCTCCCATAGACTTTAATGGTCATCGGCGATAATCTATTATCGACTATCGGAAATCGTCTTGATAATTGCCGATATCGACTATCGACCCGATGACGATAGTCAACGTAATCGCTCATCACTAGTGATTAGGATTAAAGCCAAGCTCGATACTCATCTACTGACAGCTGTTTTTTGGGTGTTTGCTCCTAATCAGTGCAGAGTAGCACGCTGGCTGTCAGGACGAGAGGCTTTAAGTACAATTCAAAAGATGTAATATTCCTCAATAGGGAGAGGCACCATGAAGGTGTGTGGAGACCTACAAGCCATGATCCGATCCCTCCACTCAATTAAGCTCAATGGAAAAGAGTTAGGACTTCAGTGCCACCTATTGGATGTAACTTAAAGAAAGCCACATCTAGTAGGTAAACACACAGAAACAAACCGGCAGCACTCTGCAGATGCCAAGAGACAGATAAATTAACACACGAATTATAAATAATAAACTGTTTTAAAGACCATCTCTGCGATATCTAGTATATACTGTATGAAAATCACAGGTTCTTTGCGCACAAAACTATAAGGGCCCATCCACCAATGATAAGGTGGCCTCAGTTCAAATAGAGACCTATTCTAAATTAACAATGTCACCTTTCTCAGTACCTTTCCAGGCCTTCATACTTTTCAGGGCAAGAGGTTCTCAGCTATACTTTGTTCTGGTCTAAACCAGCCTGGCAGAGGTGCATGGTGCCATGTGTCCTGATGTCTGCAGAGTTCTGCTGATTCGCTTCTTTGCATTTGCGTTGCAGACACAGCAGTGTGCAGCTGTACCATTTATTTCACGTTATGGAGATGCTGACCTTTTTTGTCTTTTTTGATTTGCCTGGGGAGAGTGGCTGCCTCCATTTTAGCGAGGCACTCCACAGTTCCATTCCAGCTGTTTTAAATCAGAGCAGAGTAAAGCTGGGATCTTCTTGCCTTGAACAGTATGGAGGCCTGAAAAGGAACAGAAAGAGGTGAGATTTTTTATTATAAGTAGGTCTACATCTGAACTGATGCTACCTTATTATTGGTGGATAGGTCCTCACAGTTTTGATAAAAAAATGTGCACTAAGGGCCACATGTATGAAAACTGTCTTGGTCTAAGACTCACTTTGTTGCCCATAGCAACCAATCAGAGTGCTCCTCTCATTTTTCCAGAGCACTATATGAAATGAAAGGGGCACTCTGATTGGTTGCTATGTGCAACAAAGTGAATATTAGACCTAGACAGTTTTCATGCATATTGCCCTAAGGCCATGTTCACACGGCTTAAAATTGGATGTATTTCAGTCCGTAATTACGCGCCGGAGTGCGCAAATTGCGGCTGGAATCCGTCCCAGTCATTACGGTAATGCACAGTTCTCATAGAAAACTATGGATTACGTCTCCTCTCCCTGCTCGGCGAATACGCCGAGGGGGGAGATAAGTGACATGTGAATTACCAGCGGCGTATATGCGCCACTGGTAATGCAAGTCTATGCCGGCCCCCCGCTCCCGCCCCCGGCCATACGGCATAATTGCGGGACGTAATTACGCCCTGCAAATACCCCGGTGGAACCTACCTAAGTGCTAAAACGTTCATCATTAGGTTAGCAGAAATTTCCCCCTTTTAAAAAAATTCAAATCAAAAGGGTTGCTGAAGTCCTACTCTTTTTTCATTAATTTTTAAATAAAAATTTAAATTTTTTAGTAAGCCATTAGCGGGAAAAGTCTCCGCACACCGTCTTAATGCCTCTCCTAAATGAGGAACATTACCCTTTTAAATTTTAAATTTAGGCCCTTTTTTCCCACCATCCTTTTTCTACTCGCACTGAGGGGGGCAAACGTCTTAAACGTGTGTGATGGCTCTGGTTTGGCTTTACCCCTAATCCATTGCAAAGTATTGATCAACTTGAAAGGAACACAACAGATGGCGTTGGAGTTCAAGCTCTTTTCCCCTTTAGCTTAACTAATAAAAAGTAGGAATTTACTGATTTAAAGAGGTTTTACAGGACATCAGCAAACAGTTCTTAGCTAGAAAAAAAAACCTAAAATTATTGATAACTAAAAAAATAAATATCTTATGAAAATTAACTTTATATGTCAGTCAGCTTTTATGGAGTAGTGGTGTTCCTCAAATTCAGAAAGGGGCTGAAGTTTGACTGAATTTTGCCAGTGATCGTGGGGAAATCGTACTGTAAATCACCCAACAGTAAAAAGGAAGTGTATGTGGTACAATGAATGATACACTTCCTTTTTCCTGTCTGGAAAAAACGTGTTTTTGGTTTTCCCCCCACAACCGGGCAAAATTCAAGTACAGCTGATGTGGCCCTACCCAAATTCAAAGCACAACATTAGAAATGAGACAAACATTTTTAAAAACCGCCCTTTTTAGTGAAACCATAAAACCGAATAGAGAATAGGTAAAATTAAGGAAAATAATGTGTACAATATTTCCTTTTAATTTAGACAAATAAATACCCGGCCCCGGGCCGGGGGCCCAAGTAACTCCAATCCTGGCCATTTAACCTCTAAGATGCTGCAACGTTAGGAAGGGATGCCATGAATGTGGTGCTTCTATCATATTCTGCCATGAATAATGAATGAAATCTCTGTATGTTGTAGTACATCAGTACTGCAGTATATAGTATAAGCAATCAAGCGATCGCATCTTCAGGTCCCATAGAGGGACAAAAAAAAAATTCCTGTAAGAAGTTTTTAAAAATATAAAAAATACCAAATATTAAAAAACCCTTTTCCTATTTATCATATAAAAAAACAACATAATTGGTATTGCTGCATCCAATCTAACACCATATTATTCCAGTAATCAAGTAAAAAGTGATAAAAAAAATTGCATGCACTCCTAAATGGTACCAATAAAAACTATACCTCATCCCATCAAATGGAGCCCCCGCCCCGAGAAAAATAAAAATTGCAATGTGATTAATTTTTTTTTAAGAAAGTTTTTTTTTAAAGTAAAAAACAAAACAAAAACCCAAAATAAACTAGTATCACTGGAATCATACTGATGGACAGAATACAAATAACTTGTTATTTATTTTGCTTGACGAACTAAAAACTCCCCCTAAAAAAAATTTCCAATTTAAAATTTTTTTTCCATTTCACCCCACAAGATTTTTTGGGGGGGTTCCCTACATTACATTAAAATTTTACACTAATAATTACAACTCATCCCCAAAAAAAAAGCCCCCAAATTTGCTGCTTGAAGAAAAATACAACAGTTGTAGCTCTTGGAATGTAGGGAGATAAAGAATGGAAATGATACAAAAAGAAAAATAATTGTGTGTACACGAAGGGGTTAAAGCTTATCAATGAGATGGGAAAACCTCTTCATGTATCACTACTTCTATTATTTGGTGATCATTATTATCACATGTATTATTTAAATTCTAAGGTAACAGTACGGCCCTGACTTTTGGGGAATTCTGTAGTGACGTTTGGGAAAATTTTTATTTCCACAACCTCAATTTAAAAAAAATAGGTCGAAAAACTCTGTGGACAATCCCAAGAATTTAAAGGGAATGTGTCTTTAAAGAAGACTAAATTTTTTAAACCCCCACATTTTTTTGTTCAACAATTTTTTTTGGTTTTATATTTTTTGGGAGATTTTTTTAATTTTCCATATCACTTTCAATTTTTTAAAAATTTTTAAGCCCCCCAGTTCATTTGGCCACTTCCTAATAAAACACACTTCCCCCTTTTTTGTACAGAAAGATTCTCAGTTTTGTCATTATCAGACAAGGGGTCAAACTGAAAGGGGGAAACCCGTGGAATAATAACAAGGATACCCGAAAAAAGAGGAGATATCACAGTTTTACCCCCTTTACCCCCCTGCAAGGATTCTTCCCAGGTCACAGAGCATGACTGTAAAAAGAATGAGGTAGGGGGTCCCCGGACCAAACCCCAAGGATGGGTAACCTACCCGGGAGGAATCAAGTAAACCCGGTTTTCACCCGAGCCCCCCGCA